>WEDG01002722.1:0-165752 GCA_017591395.1 Schistocephalus solidus | reverse complement strand
ATAATCCGTTTGATGTGTTTTGCAAAACCCTCAAAATAACATATTTCTTTTATAAAGCATTTACTGAAGCAGTAACTTTTTGGCATTCTTTCTAATGCAGACGGCCGATCGGGTCATGTGTTTGTTGACACGCTTAGAGCGTGAGCATCGCCGCCATGAAAGATGGACGGTCACCCGGCAAAAGGCTGGGAAAGGTAGTATTGCCTGATGTTGCTGGAGAATGTTTCCTTTTATAAAGCCGCCTGGGTTTAAAATGGCTTTTCAATAATACGTTTCGCTGTCGAGATTCTACTAATCGCAGTTTTTCAGGGGACGTCAGGAAAAGCGCGGGGACCCGCTCTGGGCCAGGGTGCTGGGCTTCGCCGGAAAGTACGGGAAACAATCTCTGCTTCAAAACCAAAGAACGCTCTCTCTCTTTCTGTGAGAAGCATCGATATAGTTTGCTTTGACTTCTCAGTCTAGTCCTGAAAGCTTTCAAAGCACACACAGAGAGTGGCTGAATATAGACTTAGATTTGTGTGTGATGAAATGTGAATTTTCTGCCCCTTCCGTTTTAAATTTCCTTATTCATTTGCGGTGAACTCAGGGAGTTCGAAATTGTCTTTTCGCAGGCTTCGCGTACGTCGTGACTGCGAAAAGTCGCGGTGTATCATCGCATCCTCGTATATATGCTGCGTTTAGCTTCCTAACCACTCGGTTGGGTGAAGCAAAAATACATTCACAAAGAGAAGTTTACATTACACACCTTTGGCGTTTTTGGTGCACAAAGAAGCCATCACTTTGCAAAACGTGATGTAACTAACTTTGTCATCAATTTGCCCGTAAACAATGTATTTCTCAAACTTGCATTCACCTGATTTTGTGAAAACAAGAAACCAATCAAATTACCGTTCTCCGAAGGATATATTCCAATTTTTCCGGCTTATATTAATGGCATTCATGCATAGTAATGCGCATGAAAAACAAAACGTGATCAGCACCTTTGTAATAAGCGCACGCAAATTCCGGGATGGCGAGTAACGACTTAATGTTGCCCCATTTAACCCCGTTTTCCCTTCGAATAGCTTCGATCTTGAGAGTGATCTCTTTTATTATTAAACAGCTTTTTTCTTCTATTTTAATTTAATACAACAAAAACAGAAATAACACTCTTAAATAGCCCGCCCTGCTACTACCTCAAATTCTGTTGCCATTTAATGAGTTAAGGCAATCTGCACTGTATATATAGGATAAGACGGGAAGGCGTTCTCTGGGACCAGAATTTTATTCATCCAACGTTTCTGAATTCTCACGCGAACCCATCGTCAAAGACAAAGACTGTACAGCTCACTGCTTATTCAACTCACCTCTGCCGAGGCGCGACCTTAATCGCGCCAGTCATTTCGAACGCGCAGGGCCTGATATGCAGCTGGCAGATCGATATGTTCATATATATATATATAGGTTTTAATTTAACTGAATTCGTTTGCGCCTTTTAGACGGCTGGTACCCTCTCTCGTCACCGCCGGACGCACACCAACATCTCTACACCGCGAGTTATGTTTCCGCTAAAATTCAACAGACAAAGCAACCTGACCCGTCACATGAGAACGGTGCACACTTCCGATACCGTAGGCGACGCGGTCGAGCGTGCAATTCGAGGAACTGCTTCGCCTCCTGTCGGCCCGTCTCCTCCTGCCACCATTCGCCCGAAATGCGCCACGGCGACTGAGGTTATGATACCCGCGGCAGTTGAATCACAAGACGGCACCTTCGACGCAATCATCGACTGCAATGCCCTGCCTCGTCTGATGCCTCCGTGCCCGTCGAGGTAATTATAAAGTCCATTTTGTGGAATTCGTCTGAGTAAGACAGAATGTATTGGCTACATATCCTTTTTCGTTCGCTATCGTACAGTGTGGCTGGGGATCTCACAAAAACTAGCTTTCCTATAGTAGTGCATTGACGATGTTCTGTAAATGACGGGCGGGCACGGAAGATGTGGCCCTTCGGTGAATTTGGGCCTCAACTCTGTCCGATTCCAGTGTGGTAGTCGTGAGACGGAGGTTTTACCACGTCGTTCGCTGCCTCCCCATAGTGGCCTTGCCCCTTATAATAATAGTCTCTATTCTGACAAAATGATAAGACATAATTGGTAGTGAAAAATTGAGGAGGGGCGGGTAACCAAAACCCTGACAGTATTCCGCTCATTGCACTCCTCCAACTATGACGAACAACCCTATCGTATTATTACTTTTCCTTGTGCGGTTTAAGTACTTCTGGTCTAACAAGCCCTTTTACGTCGAAAATTCTTTGAATAGGACATTTTTAAGAAGTCGAGTTTGGCGATCGCACGCAAGGCCTCCTTGGTGGCGATTCTCGATCAACATGTCACTTGGTTGTCAAGAAAAAACACGATCATGGAGACTCTGGGACATAAGAAGCAAAGAGCCGAGTTCAGAAATAGTTGTGAAGGAGACACGATCACCCGGAACAAGCACTTTACAGTCCTGACACGATTCACATACCGTCACATACTGTGCCCCTGTGACGCATATTGACCCTTTTGAGTGACTGTTTCTGAAGATGGGTTCGGGGAGAATCCGAGCGTCGGGCCTGCAAAGGCTCTTGTTCCAGTGATCGTGTCTCCTTCACTGGCTTCTTCCTGGAACTCGGCACGCTTCTGTGTCACAGGATCTTCGTAGGGCTTTAAATTGTTTGATAAGGCGGTGAATTGCGCTTGCAGTAATCTGACCGAAATTCTGGAGATTTGTTTACGATTAGAAAATGCAGCTTGGTGGGGTTCTAAAGTTAGTCTCATGATGCATAATGACAAGGACAGAATAGGGGCTGTTAAGCTAGTTTCTTCCGGCCATACGCAAATAACGACGTTCTATAAAAAGGAATACTTAGGGTAGTATAATTTTTTTGTATTTGTTTTTCCTTACCCTTATAAAGTAAAAATATATTTTTTGCATAGAAAACGCACAGAGCTATTATTGCTGCACTTATTTGGTAGTATAGCACAGTTTCAATTTGTATATCTAAACAACGGGTGGATTTTTATTTTTAAAAATTTCTCAATTATGAGAGTTTTTTTAGCACCGTGAAATGTCCATTCATGATGCATCGTACCTGTGCAGTCACCGTTTTACTGAGTCCTAAATGAGATCTTAATAGCATATTCAAATGCCTGATTTTCTCTATACAAAATATATACAGCTTGTAGTTTGCAAACACTGAATGTAATTGTAAAAACAGCTCTGGTTTAAAATCATTCTGCAATTGAGAACATGTTCTTAAATACGAAAGATACCCTTTCTTCAAGTACCAAGTTTTAGGAAAACGTAATTTTCTACCAAGTAAGTGCAGTAAGGAAGCCTTTTATGCATGCTTTCTCTGAAATATATTTGGAATTTTAAGGGCCTCGAAAATAAACCTGTTAAAATTCATTTTGTTTAAGTAACATTTACTACAGTATGTGACATATATCATTCAATTTGCCAACATTTTCGAGTGATAATCAGTCGTAAACTGGCACCCATGCATGCATGGCTGTACTAAAGTCTTTCCCTTGCTGGCGTGGGTTCGAATCCCACCGAGGGCCGCCGTTTTTCACAAAGTGGGTCAAACATAATATTACTTTTGCTTAGAAATACCAACTTTAAAAAACGGTGTAGTCCGAAAAACATGCTATATCGCTGTAATCGTGACTAATAAATTTAAAGTATAATTTGTTTAGTTGAAATATATTATTTGTGTATGTCAAGAGAACTTTCCTTTTGCCAAATTTCTTTATTGATATTTTTGATATTGAATTACAGTTAGTGTCAGATCGTCTTTGAAACACCGGTGAGATAGTTCACGGTTTTTCGGGGTTTTTAAGCGAATCTGTTCTATGCTCTGTTCTTTTCTATTTGTTCATATAAACCTTCAAAAATAAGATATTTTCTTTGAAAGCATTTACTGAGGTAGTGAGCTTTTTGGATATAAATGTAGATGGTCGCTTGCGTCATATTTGTAGATTAGTTCAAACATCAAAGCTGGTTGCCAAGAAAAAATTAACGTCCTTACAAAATCTGCCAATTAACAGGTGTAAGATCAATTAAAGACTTTCTATAAATAAGCATCCCATTAAAAGCGCTTTGCCGAGGTAGCAATGTGGAAATTTGACAGATTTTCGGCTTCCTTGAAAATAAGTGATACATATTCTGCTGAAAGTAAATAACTCAACTTTTGCTGTATATTGGGTGTTTTTAGCATATTTTTCTTTAAATACCCAGTTCTAAGATTGCGAGTGTGCGAAAAGAGTGGCCAAATATATACTAAGATTTTTAGAGAATGATTATCTCCTGTCGATTGCGTTAATAAATCCAGATTAGCGGAAACTATTAACTACAAAATAGTATATATCACATGCTACCATTTTAACATGAGTATTCTCGGTGTCCGTATTTGTTTTCAGCCCCTATTTTCGGGTTATAAAAATGCTGCGTTTTCTACGCTAAAAATGTCAAAAAGTCAGAGCAGAGTTCATTTCTTTTCGCGAAAGCAGATGCGCTTCCGATTATAATTGAATTGAGATCATATTTTCTGGTTACAGAGGGTATTTGGTTGAAACCTTTCTCTTTCGTTTCATTAATATTAATGTTATTTTTATGGTGCGACCCACAAATCTATAGACTTTGTTCTGTTGTATTAAATAGCATAGGAAATTTCCCTGTGTATCGGGCAGCCTCGATGTTGCAGATCGCCTGAGAAATAAAATGCTGTCTCGCATCTCCACTCAAACAAATAACAAGACCAAATCTACGCTCAACTACTCACTCATGCGTTAGCTCATTCTCTGGAGGTTTGTTTAGCCATTGTGTCCCAGTCGGCCTTTCTTTTGTAGGTAGTATTATCTTGCTGTCGCTGCGAGGTGGGCTGGAGGGAAGCAGGTGCAGCGAGTTGTGCAGTTTGCCCTACCTACCTACTGCTTCCTACGCCTGTCATTCTTGCCGCGCTCACCTCCTGGCTTTGTACGGTCGAACTCTCTTGTGATATACAACACTACTACTATATCACATCAGTTGACATGCTGTTGGGAAAAAGAAGATCGTCGACCGACAAAATCCGGGTTTTATAGATCACTATCGGCTTGATGACGCATGAACCCGGTTTGTGTCTCGGTGATGTTTAGAGTAGTGAGCGAGTCATCTAAAGGGTTTTTACTTGAGCCTCCCACCTCTAAAAGACTGTTTTACGCTCTCTGCGAAAATATGTGATTTAGTGTTGAGCACTTATACACGCAAGTCTCATTTCCTTGAAACCAATCCTAAACACTGCCATCTGCCCTAACCTCGCGTTAATAGTCTCAAAGCGGGCGTCCCATCTGGCGAGCCCTAAGTTTGTGTTGCTGTTTTGGTGAGGGAGTTTTCACTCTAACGTCAGCGGCTCGCAGCATGCTGCTATTTCTTCTAGCATCCCATAAAGCCATTCAGGGAGGGTGATGACGAGAGATGCCTTCTCTGAGATTTTTCTATGATGCTGGCGCTTTTCCTAGGTGGAGTATAAACTGCGCAGCTTAGTCGACCCACTATCCCTTACGAATCTGGAAGAACTCGGCTCAACTTACTATCGGTAGATGAAGAGATACGAGCCAGTGGGTGGTGAAGATTTAGAGACGCAAAACCGATTGGACCTACCGGGGGGGGCAATAGAGGCTCCACCACGTTGGCCAGGGGGCATCCCGGCCTAAAGCCCTAATCTTCCATTACCGCCTTCTTATCTGTTCCATCTCTCCTTTTGAATTCGTGCCATTGTTGGGCGATCGGTGGGATGTTCTCTTGGGTAGTGAGGGTGGGGGGAGGTGTTATTGGCAGCCCGCATTGTGATGTCTGCCGTCCTGATTTAATGCCCTGCTGTTTCGTCTTGGTAGCGAACGGTTCCAGATGCGCTGACCGTAGGGTCTGACCAAACACAACATGCACGCACTTGCGTGGTACATTCAGAAGGTCCCAGCCGTTCATGCCCTGGTTGTACGTGCTAACCCACAGATAAGGCAAAACACACGGCCGGTGGATACAGGGCACTTGTCCTTACGTCCACAGGTCGTATAAAAACAGCTCCCACCAGCCACCCCCTGAGGCATGAATGCGCGCATTTACGACTAGCCCTGGCTTTTTTAGCGCCCGCTGCTCTTTCAAACCGCAAAATTCACTACATTGGCACCCCATGTGTCGAAGGCCCATTCAAGCGGTCAGAACTGCCTTTTCGTCATAATTGAACAACACTTGACCTTGCATGCTTGCACAAGTTCTATAAAAACAGTTGCCGCTACTGCACGCAGTCAATACTAGTCCTGGCTTGGCCTGAGACCGCAGCCAGGCTAGGTGCCGTGACTACTGTGGCACACTGAATCCACTAACTACTGCCTGCCGACGGAGGTGACGCGCTTGAGGCTATGCGTTAAAATCCGTGGCTGTCAACTGACGGTGGAACTTGAAACGCACAGTCAGCCCAATGTGTGTTTTGTGTGGAGTGGCTGTCTGGCGGACTGAAAGTTGGACTGCTATGGTTCCCTTCTACTATGCCGGTCCCACTCCGTGGGATCTGAGCCAGGTGTGACGGCACGCTTAGAGGCGGCTCCGGCAACGCCAGGCACGTGCGTTCTATCCAGCCTCCGGTCTTCTTAGCCTCGCCCTGTCTCAGGTGAGCAGAGAGAGAGAGAGAGAGAGAGAGAGAGAGAGAGCGTGGGGTAGATGTGTCAGAATTCTTCTGGCGCCGTAAACTACATCACGCTCACGTCACTGTCCCTGCGCCATCATGAACCTCGTCCAGATCGAGGTTCGAACTGTCGTGGGATGTCCACCACGAGTACCTAAGTCTGCGTTAACTGGATCGGCGCCTGATCGGTCTGCTTGACTCCTTGCGTATCCCTGTCCATTCGCTCTATTCGCCCTATTTATTCCCGCCTTGGTACCGGTCCCCTTAAAGTGATCTTCGCTCGTTGAGCCAGTGCTTGAAGTTAGATTTTTAATCACCTGGTTTGAGAACGGAGAAGTTTTGAAGACAGACCGGAGGACGTGAGGAGATTGACATGTGTTTGGCAGATAGCGCGTCTGCTCTCTCTCTCAGACTCTGGTTAATGCATTGGAGTCGGTTATAATTCTGCACAGGGCTGTCAATGCGTCTGATCTAAGTAGTTGATCGCTTGGCGGCGTATTCACCTTTTGTTTGCGTCTCTTCCCTGAGTGACGAAAAAAGGTAGTGGGTTCTAAGTGCCTTTACTGCTCTACAATGCAATGAAGCAACTGTGAGTTGCATCGCATACCTTTCACTTGTGACCGCGCAATGCATTCCTTAACTGTCTGACACTTTAACCCGTACTTCTTGGCACTTTAGGTTGCTGGCTTCGTATCGATCGCACAGGTTGGAGCCCTTCCCTCAGACTTGTCAAGTCCGGAAGTTCATCAAAAGGCTCAACCTGAGCCACCAGACTCGACCTATTTCGTCTCTTGCAGCCCCACAACGATGCCGTCATCTTCCGTCAATGTGAGCTCCACCTCTTTGGTAAATGCTCGGTCCTTCTCTGTAAGCTTTCCATCTGCTGAAGAGCACACATCTCTGGATGTGGACGACGATGGTCAGAGCAGGGATGTGAATGTAGACGCTGTGGCGAGACCCCTGTCGGTTTTGGCCGCTGACCAGGGTGGCGCCTGCCCCGGAATTCTTAACTCTTCACCTAACGAGGCTTCCTTCAGGCGTTCGGATCTCCACAAGACCTCCGAATCTCATATTCCGTCTGAAAGTGGCCATCTTTCCGTTTTGCCTTGTGTCAGTGACCTCTTCTTCTCTGACGCAAGCACGATCGCTGAGCGGACCATAACACAGTCCTCGTTTGTGGATGGCAACAGAGACACCGTACACGTTTGTTTTTCCTCAGATCTGGCTCCGATTTCTTCCTGTAGCAGACCTATTTGGCGTCCTCTAGACGACCTGCAACACCCGCAAAATTCCATGCCGGATACCCCTTCCTTGACATACTCCGCATTCAGTGACTCGGTTCCTACCAAGCCCCATGAATGCAAGCCTCCGCATGTGATTTGTCATGATTATCTGACATTCGATGACTCTCCTGCCTCCACCTCTGCTGTCGCCGCCGCCACCGCCGTCGCCTCTGCTGCATTCACCACGGTTACCTCCGCTTTTCCGCCCATTTGTGCACTGACTTCCCCCGGTGGCATCATTACGGACGCGACCATCTCTGCTACCCAACTGTCGTCAACTTGTTGGCAAAAGAGCGGCCTGCCTAATGATCTGCACTACACTCTTTTTCAGGATTCAGAGCACCCAGCAATTACCAGTAATTTCTTTGTTATCCCATCGGGTGGCCTTCGCGTTGCCAAATTTAGCGACATGTTGCCCAATCTGAACTCGACACCGGGTGGGGTCGCTGAGACAATGGTCGATGCGTCCGCTGACCAGTCGAGGAACCATACGGACTTTTCCGTCGGCTACCTAATCGGGGGTGATGGTAGTGGCGTTGATGGTGGCGACGGTGGCGGTCATGACTGCGACGGTGCGATGACGGAGCTACACGTTACCTCGCACTCCACGCTCACGCCCTCTTCGTCCGCCTTCGGACCCTTCTTTGCCTCCAGCGTCCTCCCTTCTTTGCCCACTTCCGACTGTCTTTCTCTCATCCCCATAACTAGCAACTTTGATGACCTGCAGAATACCACGGATTTCTCGTACAATGGTTACCTTCTCTAGCATATATGTATATATATTTTTTTATCTAATGCAAGACGATTCTTTTGTCCAAAGATGTAATGCTCTAATTGCCTTCTGCATTGACCCTGCTTGTTTTTTTTTGCGCTGTACAGTTGCATACACCTGTTGTCGATGTTCGCTAATGCACATTCAGGACATTCTGAAGAAAAAAAGAACATAGAAGTCACTTTCCGATTCATTTATTCCGTTGTCGAGTCTGTGGACCTGACCAGTCAGGTGTTGAACTGTCGCTCTGGTCGCGACTGCAGGATTTAGGCACGTGATTACCTCTCTTCCGCAGTTCGAAATATGCATTGTATTCCGTACTGCTTCTATGGCTGCGCTTTAGACGCATCGAGTCGGCAGTTCGATCGTCCTAGTATGACGATGTCCACAGTATGCTTAACAGTAGTATGTTGCAGGAACGGTGACTGGGCGCTGAATTATAGTGAGGGTAGACTTGCCCTGCCTCTACTTCACGCTTTCCTCCACTCCACTTACCCAACAGGGGTCACATTGTCCAGCAACACTGGCTCATCGAGACGCGCTATTATTCGTGGCTTGGAAGACTGTCCTCCTCGGGTTGCAATTGCTCCTTAATGTGTGTCGTCTATGTCATCCGCCCATTTTAACTCTGAGCCGCTCTTACAGTAGCCTAGTACATATTGTCGTGAGCAGGTCGTGTTTGTGGCCCGTGTAGATGGGATGTTTAGCCTGTTCAACCACCGGGCTCAAATAGGGGAGAGACGACAAGTGCGGCAGAGGCTGCGTGTGCCTTCTCCCAATCTAAGTTAATTCATGTGCAAGTGATCTTCCTGTGCCCGCCTCGTTGTGTGGCACACGTTGACCTCGTCGCATGGCACAGTCGAACTGACATTAAGTAGATTCCAGTTCCGTGACGAGCCGCTGTGACAAATTGCGTTACTGATAATTATTCATGTGGATAATGGGTCATAAAGCCGTGCACTTCATGATACTTCTCGTCTTTTAGGGGTATGGGAGGTTTAACATAATCCTGCGATTCGATCAGTCACGATTCCATCTTGTGTTTTTTTCTCTTCAGAAGAGGGTTTTCATTTTCAAACCCTAGTTCTTCTTGTCAAAAATGAAAAAATCACACGATCCTTGGCCTTTGATCAAACCAGCCACGTTTTAGCCGCTCACCCCTTTCTGTGCGAAATCCTGGTGCTTGTGTATGGGGGGTGGATAGGTCATGTATGTGACACGCGTAGACGATGTCTGTAGGCATAATGGTATTGCCAACAAAGACAAGGGAGACTGGAATGGCCATTTCTGGTTTATTAGCCGTCATCAGCCAGCAAGTAGTGGGCAGATCATTGGACTTCTGACCACCGGGTCGCGAGTTCGAGCCTCGGGCGCCACGACACCCGTGGTTGGGTAGAGCTGGCTGATGAAGGCTAATAAGCCAGAAATGATAATTGCGGTTTACCTTGTCTTTGTCATTAATATCATGCTGCCTATATCAGTGGCCACTCTATGGCTGCTGGCGGGGCTCTAGAGTGAGCCCCAAGGCACAACGGGAGCAGTGAGTCCTGTAGCCGGTCGGTGAGCGCCCATCTACCATTGTCGTTATGTCAGCCACTGAACCCATTCCCCACACTCGAACAGTGGCTAGGACCTGTGAATGGGACCTTGACGGCTCTGATGCAATTGAGTCCATAACGTTCATGGCTCGCAAGGTTTCCGGCCGAGGGAATAACTCGAACCGCGCAGTGAGCCCAGTATGTGTGTGTTTGTGTGGAGTGCCCAACCGGTAGACTGTGAGAGTCAGGCTACAATGGCCCCTTCTTAATGTGGCCTTAATGACAATTCCTTTCGTTGGGATCCGAGCCAGCTGTGGCTGCACGCCTAGGAGCGGCTCCGGCCGCGTCAGTCACCTGCGCACGTTCCCACCTACGGTCTTTTTGACTTCTTCATGACACTAAGCCGTAGTGGGAGACGAGAGAGTGCGTTAGCTGCAGTGCAAGTATACGCGCAAGCCACCGTCCCTGTACTACCATGCTATGGAACATACATTGGCCCTCGTCGGTTATTACGGTCGAAATATCATGTACTTTGATCAATGACTTTGTTGGATCATTGTACCTCTTTGGCCTCTGGTGATGTGTTTGAGAGTAGAAGTAACATGCCCTCACTCTGGGCTGTTTTGTCAGCTGCATTGTAACGTACTGGTTGGTTCAATTTGACATCAAACATTAGTGACATTCAGCCCTTTGGTGTGAATTGGCAGAGGTCATCCGTAGACTTCTTGCCCGTGCGGTCCCTAGCCTTCCTTTTTTTGCTAAATGGGTTTCTATCGAACAGACACCAACAAACATATATATTTTTTATTGAAATGGGATCTTGCGGTGATCCAAACCGAAATTTATGCACAAGGCAACTTGTATTACAGTAGTTGGCGCTGGTCACGAATTGTTATTCAGTATTCTAAAAATGTGCTTTCATTTGGACAAGAGTATTGATATCTCCGTCGCACAAACATGCTGTCTTGTAAATGTGCGTCTTTCGGCTCGCGTTAAAACAAGCACACTTGTTAAAATATCTACTTAAGAAGCTGGATTTTTGTCTCATTACTTTTGGTCCCGGAAATTATCAACATAGCTAAGGAAAGATGCTTGAATGTTTCATTTAACGTAACACCAAGAAAAGTAAAAAGTTGTCACAACTTTCTAATTTAAGCAACGGAACATTTCCATTGTAAAAGAGGCAGAAAGTTGAATTCGCAAAACGTTGAGCGTCGGTTGGAGTAGCATCGTTTGCCTTCCTTTATTAATGCTCGCTATGCGTGTAAGAATTTATAACTTGCACGTGCAATGGTAGGTCAAATTCAAAGCTTTTCGATCGCTTAAAAGTGTTTCGGAATTAGCTTCTGCTTCTTTAAGTAAAACGTTTGAAAAAGGTGCAATTTTCATTCAAATTCTAAACTGGAAGGAAAGGCTTGTATATATTTGCTATAAAATATACTTGGATTTATAAGGAGTTAAATTACAATTAATAATAATTAAAATTTATCGCTGGATAGCACACATGCACGCAAGCATGGGCTAAATATGTTTAACTATGCACTGTGCATACATTCAGTAACCGATCTCTTGTAGTGCCAACTCTAATTCAGATATATGTTTTCGAGTAGCCCTGATTACCGCGAAGTGAAAGAACGCTGGGTGTTGAATTCAGTTTTTTTCGATCGCCTTCAGAAATCAATAAAAATGACAAATAGCTACATGAGAATTAGGATCATTTGCCCTTATTAATTCAAATATATTTTATGGAATGCACATTCAAAACGCTCCTTTCGCGCAAAAAGTTGGCAGCAAATCACCCCTTTAATTTTTTTATTTCAAGGAAATGTATTATTCACTTTTAAAGATATTTTCCAATTCCCAAATAATTTTAAGCTGATCTGTTACAGTCGCTTGTAGGGTTTAATGGCCTACAAACCCTATACTCTTGCATGCCAACAAGAAGATATTACAAAGGGTGCGTACGATTTTTCAACGTATGGGTCCTATGTTGTGTTCGTTATACGATCTATCAATAAACGGAAACACATGATGCCATTTGAAGGTGGTTTTTCGGGCCTAAAAAATCTTTTGCTTGAAATATTTTTAAATTTAACTTTTCCATGAATAAAAATATTTGACAAAGTCTTTGTTTTCCTACCAAATGAGCACGAGTTACGATATTGTTATGCCTGTTTTCTAAAAAATATATTTTAATTCAGAAGAGCATGGAAACTCTCAACCCGAATTGGGAAATGTGTTTTTGATTCAAATACTTTGTTTTAGTAGCGTTGTTGTATTGGTTATTTTGCAGCCTAATTCCAAGTTTTTTTTAGTCACGGTAGGATGCCGGCTTTTAAACGAGCGTATTTTTGACTGCTCGTAAAAGGTAACACTACAAAAAGGGCCCAAGATGAAGTATGTAATTTTCTCGTTGATTTTTTAATACGCTTGTTTACTCGAATATATTTTATCGAAAAAAATGTACAAAAATATATTTTCTGGTACTTTGTTGGTAGCCCATCACGTCTTCTTTAAATTTCATACCTGAAGAAAGCGTATCTTTCGGTTTTAAAAGTTTCTAATCATGTGATTTTTTAAGACCGTGGAAGATTACTTCATAATACCTCTAATTCGCTTAGTTATTAATGTTGCATATGATGAATATAACAGTATTGAAATGCATAACAAAATGTCCTAAGAACGCTACGACGTCTTTCCTATAGCGCAGAGGAATTTGTGATTTCCCCTACACAGAAGGTATACAGAATGTTGTTTGGAAACCTTGGCTGCTAGGTTTCAATGTAGAACCTTTTTTAAAACCCAAAAACTGCGCTTTCCTAAAGCATAAAATTTGGAGAAAACATAATTCGCAACCGAAAATATCCAAGAAAGTAGTTTTTGTGCATTTTTTGTGAAAAAAATATGCTGGAATTAGCAAGAGCACCAACAAACAATGAGAAAATTATATGCTAATAAAGTAGCCAGTTGTTACAAAGTAAGCGTTTTTCGGGCAGCCAGTTAGATGCTCGTTCAAAAGACGGCATCCAGTCAGGACTAAAATATTTTTGAATTAGGCTTCGCAAACCGCAATTAAACGTTCCGACAACTCCAACCGATGCACTGACCCCTTCCTCCAACCTGGCGCAACGATCGATAATCTAGCCGGCCGTAGTTACTCGCCACCCACCTCTAAAACAAGCAAACATAATTGCTCTCTTCTCACCTACCCCTTCCCAAAAAATGCCCCAATTAAGTTTCCACCAACCACCCCCATCACACCAGCTGTTTGTTTGTCCCTACATGTAGGGGTAGGGGTGTAGGGGTACTAGTTAGGGGCAGCGCCACAGCTTGCATTTGGTCGCTCCACTTGTCTCGTACAGGTGGTGAATGCTCCTGTGGCCGCCTCTAACTGGTACCCAACTCTCACCTGTGGCTCCTCGAAGTTGGGCTCTTCCCAGCGGCCACACCCCGGGCAACCGTCACGACCGGCGGGCTACGGTGGGGGCGACAGCAACCCCGTAGGCGGCCCAGACTAACTCGGGTCGTTCTCCCACTAAACAAATCCGTGACCCATAGTGGAGTTCGGCAGCAGTCTGGGATGTCCAAGCAGCCCTATTTAGGGATAGCACTGCTTGCCTCCTCGCGGAGGAAGGGGCTAGAAAATGTGCCCTAAAAAAGTGCTGGTTCTCACGTCTTCTGCAGCCGGCCGCGGCTCGCAGATCTCAAAATACGCGGTCGTAAAACTCAAACAAACAACAATACCCCCCGTCCCCATCCCCCTCGCCATACTCTCCAGGCTGCTCGGGTGAGTCCACTCACACTAGCAGCCTGGAATGTTCGCTCCCTTTTAGACAATCCTAGGAGCAACCGGCCGGAACGGAGGACGGCGCTAGTCGCTCGGGAACTGGCGCGCTACAAGGTGGACATTGCTGCTCTCAGCGAGACCCGATTCTCTAAGCAGGGTCAGCTGGAGGAGGTGGGGGCTGGCTACACCTTCTTCTGGAGCGGCCGGCCAAAGGCAGAGCGACGCGACGCTGGTGTTGCCTTTGCCATCCGTAACGACATCTTTGGACGTCTGCCCTGTCTGCCTCAGAGTATCAATGATCGCCTGATGAGCCTCCGCCTGCCTCTTCGGGGAGACCCGTTCGCCACCATCATCAGCGCCTACGCTCCCCCAATGGCGAACTCTGATGCGGCGAAGGACAAATTCTACTAGGACCTGCACGCTTTGCTGGCGACTGTGCCGAAAGAGGACAAGTTAATTGTCCTTGGTGACTTCAATGCCCGCGTCGGGACGGACCACGCTGCCTGGCAGAAAGTGCTGGGTCCCACGGTCTCGGTAGCTGCAACGATAACGGCCTCCTTCTTCTGCGCACGTGTTCGGAACACCGTCTCCTGCTGACCAACACCTTCTTCCGCCTTCCGAAGCGGGAGAAGGCAACGTGGATGCACCCTCGGTCGCGGCGCTGGCATCTGCTGGACTATGTTCTCGTCCGGAGGTGAGATGGACAGGACGTGCTGGTAACCAAGGCGATCCGCGATGCCGATGGTTGGACAGATCACCGCATCGTCATCTCCCAGATGAGGCTCCGACAGCAACCCCGACGAAGGCCCCAAGGTAAGAGACCGCCATGTAAGTTAAATACTCTTTTATTAAAGTTGCCTGCTCACTGTTTTGATTTCAGCAGCCAAATAACCGGGAAACTGGAGGACCTGCATGCCCCAGATGATAACGCTACCGTGGATACACGATGGTGTCAACTGCGAAATGTCATCCAGCCCACCGCCCTCGATGTCCTCGGATGCGCACGCCGTTGACACCAGGACTGGTTTGACGACAATCACGCCGACATCAGCAACTTACTCGCGGAGAAGAATGGACTACACAGAGCCCACATGGACCTTCGGACTGACGCCACCAAAGCAGCCTTTTTCAGATGCCGGCGCCTTGTACAACAACGGCTGTGGGAGATGCAGGATGCCTTGATGATCCGAAAGTCTGAGGAAATCCAGGGGTATGCGGACCGCAATGCAATGAAAAACTTTTTCAAAGCCATCAAGGCCATTTATGGCCCGTGTATCATGGGGTCCGCACCACTGCTCAGCTCTGACGGCACAACAATGCTGACAGAGAAATCGCAAATTCTGAAGCGTTGGGCGGAGCACTTCAGAAATGTCCTTAATTGCTCATCAGCCATCTCCGATGCTGCCATTGACCGGCTCCCTCAAGTGGGTACGAACAATAACCTGGATCTGCCGCCTTCCCTACCAGAAACCCTCCGGGCCGTGCAGCAGATTTCCAGCGGTAAAGCACCGGGATCCGACGCAATCCCACCGGAAGTCTACAAGCACGGTTGGCCCCGGCTGATAGCAGAACTCACAAAAATCTTCCAGAAGATGTGGCGCCAAGGACAAGTTCCTCAGGATTTCAAAAACGCGACCATCTTCCATCTCTACAAACGGAAGGGGAACCGGCAACTCTGTGATAATCACAGAGGCATCTCGTTGCTCAACATCGCCGGGAAGATCTTCGCCCGTATCCTTCTCAATCGTCTTAACGATCACCTAGAGCAGGGCCTGCTCCCGGAAAGCCAATGTGGCTTCCGCCGACAACACGGAACAACCGATATGATCTTTGCCGCCCGCCAGCTACAAGAGAAGTGTCAGGAGATGCGAACTCACCTGCACACTACCTTCGTGGATCTAACGAAAGCTTTTGACACGGTGAATCGTGACGGACTGTGGAAAGTCATGCAGAAATTTGGTTGTCCTGAGCGGTTCACGCACATGGTGCGTTAGCTTCATGACGGGATGACGGCGCGCGTCACTGACAACAGGACGGTATCCGAAGAATTCGCAGTGACCAACGGAGTGAAGCAGGGCTGCGTGCTGGCCCCCACCGTCTTCAGTCTCATGTTCTCGGCTATGCTGATGGACGCCTACCGTGATGAGCAGCCTGGTATCCGCATCGCCTACAGAACTGACGGGCACCTTCTCAACAGTCGGCGTTTGCAGGCTCCAACGCGCGTGTCTACGACTACAGTCCATGACTTGCTCTTCGCGGACGACTGCGCCCTTAACACCGTGACGAAGGAGGACATGCAAAGGAGCATGGACCTCTTCGCCGAAGGCTGCGCCGATTTCGGATTAACAATCAGTACAGCCAAAACGGTTGTCATGCACCAGCCGCCACCCAGCACGGAATACAATGCTCCTCGAATCAATGTCAACGGTGCTCAACTCAAACGTGGAAACCTTCGCTTATCTAGGAAGCACGATGTCGCGCAACACGAGAATCGATGACGAGGTTGCCCATCGGATCTCCAAAGCTAGTCAGGCCTTCGGCCGGCTGCCGGCCTCCGTGTGGAATCGCCATGGTATTCACCTGAACACCAAACTGAAGATGTACAAGGCCGTCGTCTTGACGACACTCCTTTACGGAGCGGAAACCTGGACCGTCTACTCGAACCAAGCCAGGAAGCTGAATCACTTTCATCTCAGCTGCCTCCGCAGAATACTGAAGCTGAGATGGCAAGACAGGATCGCGGACACGGAAGTCCTGGAGCGGACCGATATCCTCAGCATCCATGCTATGCTGAGGCCAGTGCATCTGCGATGGAGCGGCCACCTGGTAAGAATGGACGACGAGCGACTACCCAAACGACTTTTCTACGGAGATTTTCGCTACGGGTTCTCGTCGGCAGGGAGGTCAAAAATGACGCTACAAGGACACTTTGAAGAAATTGCTGAAGCAATTGCAAATCAACTCGGCGACCTCGGAGGACCTCGCCCAGGATAGACCGGCATGGAGAAGATCAGTGAAGACTGGTTCAGCAATCTATGAGGCCAATCGGATCGCCGCCGCCAAGGCCAAAGGAGCGGCACGAAAGTCACCAGCGCCCCGGACCAACACCGCCAATGCCCAGGCCCTACCAACATGCCCGTGCTGTCAACACATCTTCCGCACGCGAATCAGCCTGGTTGGACATTTTCGAACGCAATGCACCAACAATCCGACAATTCCAATTTCTACGTCAAATTCTGCCAACCCCCTTCTGACTCTCCCACCCTCACTCCTGGCATCAATTCCATTACTCCCACCATCATAGAGACCACATCCATCTACTCATCGCCTGCTACCCCCACCACCGCCTTCGCCTTCACTACCATCACCACCACCACCATCAGCGATGGGGAATCTCTCCTAAGCTGTACTCAATGCGACCGCACATTCACCTCACGTATCGGCCTGGTCGGTCACTTGCGAATACATCGTACAGAGACCGGTGAGCCAGTGCCTGGAACACCATCACACAGAGGAGATCGTCGCCTCCACTGCCCTCACTGTCCTCGCGCATTCACTCATCGCAGGGGCCTATTCGGTCACATGCGCATCCATGACAGCGGAATACACCACAATGCCGCCAACACCGATACACCATGCACACCCTCCGCTCCTGCCATTATTAGCGTCTCTGACACCCCCACTACCATGAATGACATCCCCCGGCCTCTAACGATTTCTCATGCCCACACTTCGCCCGCAACTTCAACTCACGCATTGGCCTGGTCGGTCACCTGCGAATCCATCGCACGGAGGCTGGTGAACCAGTGCCTGGGGCTCCGACATACAGTCGACGCACCCGCCTTCACTGCCCTCACTGCTCCCGCACATTTACACACCGCATGGGCCTATTAGGACACATGCGCCTCCACGACAACCTCCGGTTAACCACCGGAGGCTAAGCTACATCAGCGCACACTACCTACACTAATACATCGACAACACCCTCACAATCACTTTTTACCAGAGCATATTACGGTTTCCTAGAAACCGTGGCTGGGAAGTCTGCCAATCTGACGCTTCCACCAGACCACGCCGTCGGTTCAGTGTATGTGCTGTGTGTGTCGAGTGGCTGACCAGTGGACTGTGAGTCAGATGGCAATGGCTGCTCCATATCCCCTGAGTTAGTGAATCCTGGTGTGTGCGTTATGGGGGCCAGGTCATGCTGTGGCGCGCGAAGACGGGTACGCCGATCCGTCAGCCAATGCGCCCACTCCCACATCAGGCAACAGACCGACTCGGACAGTGTCTGATGGTGGGGATTGGGGAGAGAGTGAGGTAGACAGCTCAGCGCATGTTCCTCACTATAAACAATCTGACGTGCTTAAAACTATCACGGTGCGCTAAAAGCCGTGGCTTGGAAGGTTGCCAACTGACGGGATAACTCGGAACGCGTGGTCAGCCCAATGTGTGTTTTGTGTGGAGTGGCTGACTGGCGGACTGAGAGTCAGGCTGCAATGGCTCATTCTTAATTTGGTCTATATGGCACTCCCACTCTGTGGGATCCGAGCCAGGTGTGGTGGTTCGCCCAGGGGCGGCTCCGGCCGCACCAGCCACCTGCGCCCTCTCCCATCTCCGGTCTTCTTGACTGTGTCATGACACCGGGCTCAGGTGGGGGAGGAGAAAAGAGTGCAGCTACGTTGAGTGCCGCGGTTAAAAGGTTGCCAACTGACAATTACACTCAGACCTCGCAGTTAGTCCAATGTGTGTTGTGCGGAGTGGCTGACTGGTGCTCTGAGAGTCAGGCTGCGATGGCTCCTTCTTAACGTGACCTCTGGCTATCTCACATATGTGAGATGTAAGCCTTTCAACCCCTGTTGTGTGAAATCCTTATGCTTGTGTTTGGGGGGCCAGGTCGTGTACGTAGTACACGTAGACGAGGTCACCAGCAGCTGCGCCTACTTCCGCATCAGACAGCTGACCGGCTCGGACAGTGGTCTGATTGTGGGGGTGGGGGAGAGAGTGAGGTCGAGAGCTCAGCGTATTTTCCTCACTATAAACAATCTGACGCGCTTGAACCTATCACGGTGCGCTAAAAGCCGTGGCTTGGAAGGTTGCCAACTGACGGGATAAATCGGACCGCGTGGTCAACCCAATGTGTGTTTTGTGTGGAGTGGCTGACTGGCGGACTGAGAGTCAGGTTGCAATGACTCCTTCTTAATGTGGCCTTTATGGCACTCCCACTCCGTGTGATCCGAGCCAGGTGTGATGACACGCCCAGGGGCGGCTCCGGCCGCGCCAGCCACCTGCGCCCTCTCCCATCTCCGGTCTTCTTGACTATGTCTTGACACCGGGCTTAGGTGGGGGAGGAGGAGAGAGTTCGGTAGCTGCAGCGCAAGGCTACTATCACTTAAAACTAATTCACGCGCAAGTCACCGTCCCTGCACCACCTGGTGTGGAACATACGGTGGACCTCGTTGAAATCGACGGTCGAACTGTCGAACATGTCCTGTCGCGCCAACTGATCTAGTTCCTCCGATCTAGATCTTCTGTTCATTTCGCTTAACAACGGGTTGGTGTCACCAACATGAAATTTGCGAGTAAAACTCGATTTCCCGAAGATCGTGGCACAGTGGGTAGAGCGTTGGACTTCTGCCCAACAGTGTGCTAGTTCGAGCTTTGCGCGCCGCAGTGCCTGGGGTTGGGTATGGCTGGCTATTGACGGCTAATAAGCCAGAAATGGCCATTCCAGTGTCCCTTATTCTCGTCGGTCATATCATTCTGCCTATATATATTAACAACACATGCTACACGTCGCTATGTGACCACCTGCTAGGGCTCTAGTCTGAGCTACAGGACGCAACGGAACATACATGTTCCTTAAGCAGATCGGCGAGCCACGCACTATCATCATGTTCCCGATCGCACAGGACAAACCAACGAGCCAATGGCTCAAAGGTAGAGTGTTAGATTCAATTACCAAAGGTCGCGGGTTCGAATCCCAGGTGGTCCACACTTTGGATTGGGTATGACTGGCTGATGACGGCTAATAAGCCAGAAATTGCCATTCCAGTCTCCCTAAACAACATACGCTATACGTCACTATGCGACCGTCCGCGAGGGCTTCCACGGTAATCAATGTCCCAATCCCTTTTGATAAATCCTTCCTCCTCGGAAACACATTTTTTTCCCAATTTCAGTCAATATTTGAGCAGATTGACACTGGCTATATTTACAGAAGATGTACAATTATTTTTTGTCTAAACAGAGTTTGCAGACAGCCGAAAGGACGCACACATAAAAGCTGGTATATATGTAGTATCGTGAAAATTATGCTGTATGCTAATCGGTCTTGCAAACCCACCTTAGTAATCCTTTCCACCCGAGGCAAAATTGTGGAATTTAGGTTAACAGTTCATGAGATGCACAAGTTAGTTTAAGCCCTTGACAGTGATTGTAAGAGCTTGTTGATCTTTTTATACCTATAAAACGTAGGTATGCCTTCACGCTCTGTGAACCTTTACTGACTCTTGATGCGCGCATCCAGCGGGTTCAACCAGATTTTTGTTTACCGGCAGCATTTTCTTGTTTTTTTCTTCTGATTTTAAATGTGCTAAGTCTTTTGGCGGCAGCTATGCTTTTGTTTTGCGCTTCTCTCCGAAATCAGATTTTTCTAGAGTCTGTGGCGACCTTTCGATGGTCACGTGGACCAAATACTTCATTTTCATCAGTTTCATTGCCTTACATACACACTATGCCAGTTAGACCATTGCATTTCACGATAAACACCTTTGAGTGCTCCCCTGATTCACAGCAGGGTGGCGCAGGAAAGGTGACTTGCGCTAGATTATAGTGAGGGTAGACTTGCACTGCATCAATCTCACTCTCTGTATCACACCCTATCTGCCCTCCAGCATTCCAAAATGGGTTTTCGATTCGAAAGGATACTTAAGTAGGCTTGCACACTGCAACCTAATCCGAGTCATTTCAGGTTGTTGGCTTTTGAATGGGTTGAATGAATGCAAAACTACATTTTAGAAGTGAGTTTCCCTATGGATTTCCCCCGGCCCGTAAAATGTAGCAATATTTTATGCACAAAATAGTATTTTTGTACGTAATTGGTAGGAAATGACGTCTTCAAATGTTTTTTATCGAAGGATATCTTTCCCTTTTTTAAGTTTCCAATCATCGTATATTGATGACCATGAAATGGTCGTCCATAAACCATCGTATCTGCCCATATATTAATGCTTTTTAAGAATAAAATGTGGTAGACATTTACTACAATACTTCTTGACGCCTAAATGACGTCTGCTGAATAGCGCATAGCAATATATGATTTTTTCACAAGGAGTATATTTTATTTAGGAAAATTACGAAAAGAAGGGTAACAGTTGGTTAAGTTCATAATCATTCGGGTATTTGAAATATTTTTTAAATGAAATAAACCTATTCTTCAAGTTTAGAATTCGATAAAGAGGTGCTTTCCTACGAAATAAATTCAGTAAAAATATTTATTAGCATCTTTTTCTAAAAAAGTATATATTAATTTGAATATGAACGAATATCAATTTGAAAAATTCAAGCAAGCTTTTTGTCATTGTTAAAGTGTATTGTTTTGGGCAGTCCAAAACAAGCGATTTGAAACCCGGCAACCTGACGTGACTGATATATTGGAAGAGCCTGCTACAAAGGAATGATAATTTTTGAGCACATGTTCTTTTTTGAAATTATGAGGACATCGGATATCAAGATAAAAAATGCATACGAATAAGGCAGTCATTTCATCTCGAAAAAGTATCAGTTTTTTTTCAGGGAAGTCACAAAATTGCTAAAACTTCAACAGTTTCACATTGATTTGACCATGGAAAAAGTTAAAGTTCGCATACATTCGTCAGCGAAACGGGTAACTTATTATAAAGCGTTTTCTAATTGATATTAGGCATCAAATTCGTGAAATATTCACTGGTATTTCAAGAATGATCTGGAACTAATTGTAATAAAATGCGAGATATTCCCATGGTTCTATTTAAATTTATCACTCGCACGTTCAACAGTTTTCGCGTTCGCAGAAGCTGTCACTTTTTTAAAAGTAAGTATTTCTTTACAAAGTTATATTGTATTTTCAAATTTCATTGAAGTTTTTAATCCACTTAAGGGTAAACATTTATATGCCAAAGCTTTGGTACATGCATTGATGCCAGTTTGAGAGAGATTATACATCATTCGCAAATTAAGACATTTTTCATGAGATAGGTTATCTACCGTAAGTCAGCATGCATAGATTTCCTGTATCTGATGCTGTCTTAGATTACGGGTTCGAGCACGAATCCGAAACGTCTGATGAATAAGGCTTTTGTCCCAGCGATCGATTCCCGTTCTCACAATTACCACCAGCACAACCACAATACTTCCACCCCCAAATCTCCTTTTCCTCCTCTCCTTCATTTTTATCAGTGTTTAGTTTCGGGGAAATGTCCATGCTTCTCATTTTCAGCTGAAAATGACCAATGGATCGGTCTTGTTGCATTCCTGCTGAGGTAGACGTCGTGATCTAGTGTCCTGTGTAGTGGCGGATTTATCAGCTTAATTTTTATCTTCAACATTATTTCCGAATTTCGTATTGTCATACTACAGCAACTATCGACAATGACTTGTGTCAATTTCAAGCAGAATAATGAATTCTATAGGCCGGTGTAACACTTGCCATTATGAGACGTGAGCAAGAAGGCTTTTTACGATGTCCACTCCCTCGTCTTAGCCAGTGCACCAATTTACGTTCGACTTGCGTTAGAATTATAAGCCATTTAGAGAATCGGATTTCGCGTCTGCTGCAGGGAGCATGTTGTTCGAGCGACAGCTCGATTAATAGACATATCGAGCTGCTGAACGAATGTTAATCTTTGCGCGAACAATTCAATTATACAGCCCGGTCCAAAATTATTTCGGCGCTGGTGTGCGAGGCCGTCAGCAGACGTAGTTAAGCGGCGGCCTTCGTAGAAGGAGCACGCCCGATTATGAAGAAGACCTTACATTTTCTCGCAGCGTCGGGCATGCAGAAGCAACCAAAATGTGACCGTTAACCATGTCGTCATCAATTGTATCCACGAAAGTATGATAAATAAAAAAATCATACGGATAAGAAAGTTGAAGTAACGATGGGAATTCAGATGGATTATGTAAAATAGACAGAAATGACTGGTATAATGAAGATCCTCCTTGAAGTGGGGTTGCTGTGTAGTGAGCAGTTAGGAGTGTAATGCAGTTAGATGGGTCGCGGAGTGTAACTTTGATGGAAGAGATAAGGAGTGACAGGGGAAAAGTGACAAGTAGTAGAACGCAGTGGGAAATTTCAGTGAGCTGCCTGGTACCACCAGTCTCATTTCGGATCCAAGCCGATATGACGCATTACTAAAATTTAAAATTGCGGTCAAACAAACATTAGAAGGTACGCATTGCATCATTAGAGTAAAACAAAAGTGCAAAATATTTGAAGTTCATATGACTTTAAAATCCGTTATGACTTACCTTTGATGTCCAAGAGAGTCTGCTGTAGGCCTTCATCCAATTTGAAAGGACTGCTGTATGTTGCATCCATTCTTCAGATTTTTGCAAACGTTATAGAATTCTGTATGCCCATGGATGCGAGATTGACATGAGGGCATGTTCTCGAAAAAGTATTGGCTTTTCTTGAGTGGGCAGACACCAACGATTCGTGTCCTGTCGCAAGAAAATTTGTCACCAGCATTCATGGCATGCATGACTGCTTGGGGCAAGTGCTCTTTCCTTTTCACTGCTAGGTTGTGTTCATGTACGTGTGTCAAACGTATTTTTTTGCATGAAACTTTACAGACGACTTTTTCTCGCCAAAATATACAAGTCTCTCTTGGCACAATCCAAAGATTTCTGAATTAGAAAAAAAAACGAACACTTTTTTATTGTACGGTATAGCTGGCAGATGGAAAACTAGCGCGATCTTATCTGTACCAAACCAACTTTTCATTCCTTGTGGAAACTCCTCTATGTTCCTTGCGGTATGTTCCCAACTAGTGTTAAGTTTGCCTTGTTTTCTTTATGACGCTTACCATCTCTACTCGATGTCTTGCCTAACAGTTCCTCTAGTCAGGTGAACAATGTTGACAAAGAAAATGGAGACTGGAATGACAATTTCTAGCTCACTAGCCACCCAAGGCTCGAACACGCGACCTTTCGGACAGAAGTCCAGCGCTCTAAGTTTTTATCGGGAATATTGAAATTTGTTGACGAACGCTCACCAGTCGCTAAAATACTTCTGGTCAGCGGGTGGCGAGTTCGAGCCTTGGGTCGAACACCACCTGGGGTTGGGTATGACTGGCTGATGACGGCTAGTGAGCCAGAAATGGCCATTCCAGTCTCGCTTGTCTTTGGCAGCATAGTGCATCTATATATACTATTACTTGCCACTGTGTGGCTGCCAGCGGGGATCTAGAGTGAGCCACAAGATTGAACGAAATAAGTGACTTCCGTTAGCGATCGGTTAGCGTTCGTCAACGAAAGTCTCTCTAGTTTCCATGAGAAGTTGGTCTCATAAGATAGTAGGTAAATCTCGGCCCGTTAAGTGAAATCGGCGCACCCTGCATCTCCCTAAGTTTTACATCAATAAAGAATCGATCGTTCAGAAAAAGAAGGCTTATTTTGGTTTACAAATTGCGAAAAGGTGAAAAATCGATATAGTTTAGTAAACTGAAGCCAGCCCATGCAACTAAACGACTGAATAAAGCAGCAAAAGTAGAATTAATTTTGAAAATAGTATTTTTCGGAGTGTAGCCAATACGTAATCCTCCAGATTAAAGTGCAACGTAAAGTGTGGCCGTCATCAAGCAGCCTAACATGCGAGTGTATTTTCCAACAGCGTTTCACGAGATTTGGCAGTTTTTCTATTCAGTGTGTACAGTGTCTTAGATGCGTTTGACCACGGCAAGCGGATTTTCGCTTGATTCCGTCATAGAACCGGCACAAGAATATAATATTTAATAAGCTCACTTGTTCACAGGTTGGTCGCTGACTAATAAATTTAAATAGAGTCGTCAGATGTAATCGAAAACGTACCATTTTGTGTATATAAAGATGAATTTCCCATGGTCAAATTTATTTATCACTATTCCACGTTTTCTACTACGATGAGTTTCAGATTGTCATTGAAAATATGGAAATTATTTAGCACTCTCAGTGTCTTCAGTCGACTGACCATAAATGTGAATTCCGTTCGATGCGTTAAGTAAAACCTTCAGAATTAGATATTTCTTAAAAGCATTTTCCAAAGTGACCGTAAAATGTCTGCCCTCCAATTCTGATATAGACATTTCACGAGTTATGCACGACTTATGACAGTTCGACCGTCGTAGTCCGACGATGTCCACTGTATGTTCCATGGGAAAGTGGAGCAGGGACGGTGACTTGCGCGTGATTTAGTTTTAAAGTGATAGTAGACTTGCGCTGCATCTACGGCACTCTCTCCTCCCCCACCTGAGCCCGGTGTCAAGACAGAGTCATGAAGACCGGAGGTGGGAGAGGACGCAGGTGGCTGGCGCGGCCGGGTCCCCTAAGTCCTAGCCGCCCCTAGGCGTGCCACCACACCTCTATGTTCGGTATTGGTTATGGGATCGCAACCCGATTAACGCATGCCATGCCCTAATGTGGCCCCCGTGTTGGTCCAACGCATCAACCACGTGGCCCGTTTAGGGGGCACGAGTTATACATATACATACATACATATATTGATAACAAAGAAAGCACTTTAGTACTTGGTACCTTCGGAAAGGTAGAAACCTAGCGTCCATTTATTTTCGAGGTCAGCTTCCGGATCATCGTCGAAAGCATAGTAAATGATTTACAGAGGTTAGCTCCTTTTTGTGCCAAAAAGTAAATTATTGCCTAAATACTTGCTCGCCCACTCTCGCTTGAGACAACTGACCGTCTCGGACAGCGGTGTGATTTTGGGCTGTGGAAAAGAGTGAGGTTGACGGTCACAGTGAATTTTCCTCATTATAAACAATTTGATGCGCGGTGCCAAAAGCCGCGGCTTAGGTAGCCAACTGACGGGCTTTGTGGAACGTCTTCTCTGCTGCTGGGATCCGAGTCGCTCCCCCTCAGTGCGTGGACCTTTGCACTTCGGCCTTCTTGTCTCTGTCCTTAAACCATGCCCAGACGGGGGGGAGTGGAACAAAGAGTGAAGGAGATGCAGAGAAAGTCTACTCTAAATATAATCCAGCACAAGTCACCGTCCCTGCATCACCCTGTTGTGGAGCATACGGTGGACATAGTAGAACTAAAGGGTAATAGGTGTATAACCTCTGTTCACGATCAAATTACCGGCAGGAGCACCACCTGCATTTGGCTGTACGTTATAGTTTGCTAACATGTGCCGGAATCCCTAATCTCTTCTAACATGCGACATCTCAAACGTCAGTGAATGAACATTCGTTTTGCCAGTTAAGATAAACGAGAGAACTAGAATTTTGTTCTACTGAGTAGCTTCAATCTTTTGAGACGTTGGCTTTGTGCTCGTGGGAAACTCTGTTTGAAGTATAGAGTGCTTCCTCTCATAATGCACAATGCATTTATCAAATACTTCATTTTGCCAATTTTATGTGTGTATCAGCCGTTAATTTACAAAGCAAATTGCGCAAGGTAAGTTGTGTTGGCTTCACATTCGAGTGCAAATTTCATTTCTTGCAAGGTTTAATTAACAGCGCTGTGGTATATATATACTGAACTATATATACCGGCTCGGTCGGTGGTCTGAATTTGGGGGTGGGGGAGAGAGTAAGGTTAACAACTCAGCGCATTTTCCTCACTTTAAACAATCTGACGCTCTTGAAGCTATCACGGTGCTCTTAAAGCCGTGACTTGGAAGGCTGCCAACTGATGGTACAACACTCGGACCGCGTGGTCAGCCCAATGTATGTTTTGTGTGGAGTTGACTGCCTGGTGGACTGAGTCAGGCTGCAATGGCTCCTTCTTAATGTGACCTTTATGGCACTCCCACTGTGTGGAATCCGAGCCAGGTGTGGTGGTACGCTGAGGGGCGGCTCCGGCCGCGCCAGCCACCTGCACTTTCTCCCATCTCCGGTCTTCTTGACTCTAACTTGACCCTTTAAACTAAATCACGCGCAAGTCACCGTATTTTCACCCGCACAGACTTCGGTAGAATCCTGTTGCTTCGAGATCGCTGCAAAAAGGATGATTGTTCGGGCGCGAAACTTTCGCAAATTGCCCACTTTTCAATCGTCCAGCATAAAGCAAAATGCGAGCCTGGTGTGTCAGGCTTTCTTGGTGCAGTTACCGAAACGGATAACAAAACACTTCCTGAAAGCTTGAACTGTGGTTAGCCTTTGCGATACATGTGTTAAAGGAAAGTGCCGAATATCGTGGCGATGTAAACGACTTGATGGAGCTACCATTGTGTTGCTTAAACCGAAGTAGTTATTTTTATTTTTAAGGAACGAAACTTGATGCAGACAGTGTCTGAAGTAAAACTATCGCTACTAGGGGGTCTGGCAGGACATTTATTTGAAGCAAGCAGTATATTTCGAATGGAACTTTTATACGAGTTTTGACAGTGGTTTTCGCAGTTTATAAGAGGCCATTTTTCTTCTTCAACGGGATTTTACGCAAGAGCATTGACTCGAGCAAGACTCTCACACCTTACATGAAACAGCAGCCGTCTTTTGCTTGGCCATGAGTCATTTTCCTTCAGCTTCATTACTAATTCATAAACGCCTCCAGGAGATTCTGTCAAGGGGTGGTTGAGAGACCTTAACCACCGGAGGCGGGGGGGCGAGTTCAAATGCACGCCCTCCTGCGCATTCGGTCAGTGAACGCTGTCATTGAAAAACCCTACCACTTCATCAGCCATCGGAGTTGCGAGTGCAAACTTGCGTGCGTGCATGGCTGCTTCGTTTGACTTAAAAATGATCCAGGTCACGCACAGCTTCTCCCTCTCCCCCTCTCCTCCCCCTCTCCTTCCCCCTCTTCCATCCCTCTCCCTCCCCCTCTCCGGCTAAATTTTAGCTTCGCTGCGCTTAACTGGAAAAAAAACGCTCGTTCACCTGTTGAACCTGCAGGAAGGGCCGCCGGTAGTAATTCGGTAGCCCTGACCGGGTTTATATGAGGATGGGGGAAGAGGGAGAGATAGATAGAGATAGATAGGGTAAACTTTGAGGCTTCAACTAAGGTCTGCAAAGACCGGAACCAGCAGGAATGCAGCTGTAGTTTTGTGAAAGTGGCGAGTCTGGGCAAGGAAGGAAGAACGATAAGAAGGGGGAGGGATTGAAAATCTGAGAGCTCCAGTGGCGAAGATGGGAAAGTGTCAGCCTTAAAAAAATGTGCCGCCCATAACTGGAACGAGCTTGGCTTTGAAACAGCACGTTTAGTCTTTTAAAGTCAGTTTTCAGACAAGTGGATCAACGTTTTGTGGTCTGTGGGCAGATCTATCCCGACATCTGGGTTGTGAACTCTGAAATAGAAGGCGGGCGGGGCGAACTGCTTCATTATGTCACCGAAGATAGAATTGATAGCCACAGATTTTTGTTCGTTCTATGCGAAAACCTGTAGGTAACGTTTGACCGAAGTTTCAAGCAAACAGAACAACCATGTATCGTGGAGTAGTCGGGTCAAATCAGTTTTGGGCCCGAGAATAAGTGCGCCCAATTCCAGGGAAATACCTACAGTAGACTTTGTATCTTGGATACAGCACGTAGTCTGGATACCGGAGGTAGGGTTCAAAGTTTTTCGGCATGTGACGAAGTATTTTGAAACCGTAAGATACCCTTTCTTTTAGTCTATAATTAATAAAAGACGTAATTTTCTTCAAACTGAGTACAAAAAGAATATTTGATGCATGTTTTCTCCAGAATATATTTACATAGATTTGAAAACCAGCGACAAAATGTTATTCTAACTATCTACGCATTTTTACAGAGTTTATGTTTTACGGGTGGTTGTATAGAAGCTATTTGGAATGCCGGCATCCAGCCGTGACTGTAATAATACGGAATTATGCTGCATTTTAATTAATATTACAGTCCTACTCAACCAATGTTTTCGGAAAAAACCATGTACATGTGATTTATCATCTCATAAGGCCAACAACATTTCTAAAATGCGTTTTCGATTCGAACAAATTATTGAAGTAAGGTTGTGAGAATGGTTATCCCGCAACCTTATCTCAAGATATTTCACTCTCGGTAGGATTTGAACATTTGAGCGACCTTTGTTTGGCCACCTTCAAAAGTCTACTGTGGAAAAAATGGCTACTTCCTTAGTATGAATATTTCACATTGATTTTCGATGCCCTTATATACTCAACTAGCTTTTATAGAAAGCATACGCAATACTGTTCATTCTTATACTCATTTGATAGCAACTTATTTCGTTGATGACCACTCACCAATCGCTTAAGGAACTCACTGGCTGCATTCTGCCTTGGGGTTTATTTTCGAGCCCCGCCAGCAGCCGCACAACGGTTAGCAGTAGTAGAAGCAAATAAAAAATCCGACAGAGACAAGAGAGACTTGAATTGCTATTTTGGCCTTATAAGCCGTCATCAGCCAGCCATAAGTAACCCCAAGTGATGCCCCACCCGAGGATCGAACTCGTGACCCGTTAATCAGAAGAAGAAAGCTCTAACTAGGGAGCCTTGGGTAGGGCCCAACCTGGGTATGACTGGCTGAGGATGCCTAGTGAGCCAGAAATGGTCATTACAGTCTCATTTGTCTTTGTCCGCATTGCTAATCAGGAACTTACGCCTTCTTCAAGTCTTTTACTAAAACAAAGGGGATCTTTTATTTTAAATGAACTATCTAAGTTTCTGAATAATCTTGAAAGCTACTGCCCGTGACATTTGCATGCAAGATTTCAAAAGTTCCTGGAGTTCACATTCCGCCTAAGCAAAATAACACATTTATCTAAGCTACTAGCAAAAGGTCAGGAATGCGTGGTGAAATTTTGTGTGCATATGTATCAGGCTGTATCCTTTATGGTTAAAATTAATACTTTGACGGATACGATATATTATGAATAAACACTATAATACGGACCTACGTGTAATCATAAAAAGCGACGAAAAGCAATATCTCTTTAAACAGCAGTTTGTTGTGTGGCAATAATTAAGTGATGGAAGATTGTGAGCCAGGAAAGAATAGCATGTTGAGTCTTTTTAACATGCTGGTTTTCTAGGCAGTACCTGCCTTCCTTTTATGTGCTCTTGAGATGATGTTCCGATGTGATTAAACAAATATACTCCACCGTTCAATTGTTTTTTACTAAGCTCTACCACGGCTATTCCAGTTAGATCGACCAAAGCCATGCTGCCTATGCACGGCACATCAAATTGTATTTATGAGTTTACATGTACTTGCAGATGCAATAACTTGAGCGCATGAAAGGCATTTCACAACATGCCGAAATGTCCGCTAAGGGTGAAAATTAAGATAAACAGGAGTTATATTACAAAGCACATGGCGGGCACTGGACCCAATGTCTGCAGTTGAGGTCGTATTTCGGGTGATGACTAGGCGTCGCCTGCGCTACACAGAGGCAGCTGCAATACGGAGATTAAAACAAGAACTCTCTAAGCAGCTGGATCATGTGATCAACCTCGCACTGCCGTGGAAAGGACTGATGTTAGACGAAGTCCCGTTCCCGCACCCCTCCCCTCTTGTATGACTGACTGTTATCCCGCGCATTGCAGTGTTAATCACGCTTGACACGTTTTGACGGAAATCTTAACTGGTTTGCGCAGATGTGTTTTCCTCTCCACTTTTCCTTCTCACCATTTGCATCAACAGTTCATGCTTTGTTCTCCTATTATGTTTCAATTTTATCTTGAATTATTACTAGGCGATGACCACATGCAGTTGAATAGGAGTTCACGAAATTTTATGAGGTCATAAAATTCTGCTTATTTCGTCGTATTTGCCTTATTCACATTCATTCCTGGAAAACAATGCTTCAATTAAAGAGCTTTGACAGGCGTGATTGAAGTAGTTTTTCCCGCGGTGCAACTGTCTCGTTGAGTTTCTTCTCCTTCCACACCAAACCGCCACTTAATCATATAAGTACATAACAAGTTACCGTTCATGTCAATGTTTCTGACAGGCAAGTGACTTATGACGATTGCAAATCGGCGCGCCATTATCTTCCCTTCCTGAGATAAGCGGGAAGTACCCGCAGTCGACGTGAACTTTGTGAAAATGTGAAGCCGTCATCTGATAACCAATGATAATTGCTAGAATTCCAGGTACTTTACTGATCAGAAAATCTCTCCACAGCGAACTGTCATTTTATCTCCACTGTACATCTGCAAGTTGTCTTACTGGCACTTTGCAGTCATCCAAATAAATGAATGACATTTCTGATCAAATATGGCTCTCGCTCACGATTAGCTACCCTAAATAGTCATAAGTGTGTTCGTTATCTCCTTCTGCCTATAAAGTGGTCATGTTATGATTACCTGCGAGGGTTCTACACTGAACCGCGAGGCACAAAGACACGAGCACGCCTCGTAACCCAATCAGTGAACACCTTTTAAAACTAATTTATGTACCCTTTTTGTATACGGAGGTTGTTTGCTTCGGAAGGTAAGTCATCTGTTTGCGCACATTTCGATTATATAAGGCCAAAGACTTGTAGTAATCACTAGAGTGCATCATAAACCGCATAATTTTAAGTCATTTTGAGGATACCGACTTTTGATTGAGCACCATTTTGACTGCAGACAACAACTATACTCTATATAAAAACGACTTCAAATGTAGTAAGAATTTTACTCCATGCTCTTCCACGACCTTGGGCTGAGCGGTTTGTGATATAAGCAGATTGATATTATTGATAAAGACAAGGCAGACTGCAATGGCCATTTCTGGCTCATTAGCCGTCCAAGGCTCTAACCATTGAGCACGGTCTCGGTGTCTTGCTTGCTTAGGTCGGAATGTGGCCATTCGCAAACGTTAATCGCTCTGCTTTGGCGCTCATTCTTCAGTCCCTCCAGCATCCGCATATCAGCTAGTAGTAGTAGAGGCAAAATAACCATGCCAAGCGTATAATATAACCCGTAGAAAATGACTACTTGGGAAGTGTGCATTTTTCCGGTCATTTTGGCGGGCTTTACAAATTCTACCACACATCATAGCAATAATCCAAAAAATATTATTTCTTATACTTCGTTAGTATCAAAGAAGGCCTTCTCAAAATAGTAAAATTGAAAACAGTGTAATTTTTGATTTGATCGTTTTTTTAAATAATGATATTTTTTAATGACGAAATGCCCATGTAAAAAGCATCTTTTCTCCCATTTAATTATGCTGATTGTACAGTATACGAAGAGTTGTATGCCCCTATCCCTTATGAGCCATGTAGGACATCTTCTCAACAATATATATATATACATATATATATATATATGATAGTATGTTGCTCACCGATCTGCTTAAGGAACATGTATGTTCCGTTGTGCCCTGGAGCTCAGACTAGAGCCCTCGCAGGCGGTCGCATAGCGACATGTAGCATATGATGTTAAAGTGGAACCGACAAAGACAAGGGAGACCGGAATGGCCATTTCTGGCTTATTAGCCGTCATCAGCCAGTCATAACCAATCCCAAGTGTGGCACACCTGGGATTTGAACCCGCGACCTTTGGTAATTGAGTCGAACGCTCTAACATACATGTTCCTTAAGCAGATCGGTGAGCAACATACTATCATCATATACCCGATCGCAACTGAAAAAAACAACGAGCCCGTGGCTCAATGGTAGAGCGTTCGACTCAATTACTAAAGGTCACGGGTTCGAATCCCAGGTGTGCCATACTTGGGATTGGTTATGACTGGCTGATAACGGCTTATAAGCTAGAAATGGCCATTCCGGTCTCCCTTGTCTTTGTCGGTTCCACTTTAACATCATATGCTACATGTCGCTATGCGATCGCCTGCGAGGGCTCTAGTCTGAGCTCAAGGGCACAACGGAACATACATGTTCCTTAAGCAGATCGGTGAGCAACATACTATCATCATATACCCGATCGCAACTGACAAAAACAACGAGCCCGTGGCTCAATGGTAGAGCGTTCGACTCAAATACCAAAGGTCGCGGGTTCGAATCCCAGGTGTGCCAAACTTGGGATTGGGTATGACTGGCTGATGACGGCTAATAATTTAGAAATGGCCATTCCATTCTCTCTTGTCTTTGTCGGTTCCACTTTAATATATATTTATATAAATTGGAAAATAGGCATCCCAAGAAGTATAATTTGAAGCAACGACGTTCTTTGGTAAACAAGAAGAAACCTTATTAGGTAAATTTTCGACGCTAGTTCCCCAGGTCGTCATCAGAATTTAAGATAGTGTGCGAAACTGTTAAAATTTAAAACGTGCCAAAAAATCGTCTTTTGAAAAATCTGTAGAAATTCTGAACAAATTACGAGAACAACAGTTTGCAGCAGACGAAATAATGGCATCTTTCGATGATGTCTCTTTTTTTTTCACCTCCATACCAATATATTTGGCAAGCCGATACACAGAAGAATTACTCCAGTCTTATGACATGAATGTTTCTGCATCTGTCTTGCTTGCGCTCTTGGATCTATCCCTGGAAACTAAATTTTCCCTCTCAAAAGGATACTAAAAACAGCTCAAGGGCACCCGTTTTGGGTTCAACCATCTCAGGCTTCTTGGCTGAAGTAACTATGCAAAAATTAGAACCTTCAGCCTTATCACTATTTAACCCCGAATTAAGGGTACGCTAGGTGGATGACACGTTTGTTATCGTTAAAAAGGACCAACTAGAAAGGCTGCATAGCATTAATAACTCAACGTTACCAGGTATCACCTTCCCGCTCAAAAGAGAAGTTGACAGAAAACTCCCATTTCTTGACGTCCTCGTACAGCGAAAGACAGACGGGAAATTTAAAACATCAGTTTTCCACAAGGAAGCTGATGCGGAAATTATCCTGCATTACCAGAGCAATCACCCTGTCGCTCACAATCGGAGTACTGTTAACACCCTACTCAATCAAGCTAAAACGCACTGTTCTGATAATGAACTCTACCAGAACGAACTCAGTTATTTAATCAAACTATTTTGCAGAAATGGTTATCCAAGAGAATTTATACGTCGATGCATGAGACGACAGGAGTTAAAAGAAAAAGACAAGGAACTAGCTTGTTCCGATAAAGCGCCCAAATCAAAGAACTGGCGAACACTTCCGTACATCAAAACATGTCTGCACTCGTCGAAAGACACCTACGGAAACATCAAATCCAAGTGGCACACAAACTAACGACTACACTACAAAAGCAGCTTGTAAACCCTAAGGATAGGGTTGGCTATATAGATAAAAAATAAGTCGTAAACAAGATTCCATGTAACACATGCAATGTGGTTTATTGTGGTAAGACATCAAAGTCAGCCTCCACGCGCATACATAAACATTAATTGGCTGGAAACTGGGCACAAATTTGCCTGGGACAAAACCCGCATTGTAACCTCCTGTCAATCTAAGAATGGCCGAGAATTTTTCGAGGCCATTTACTCAGATAACTCATGCATCAACAGACACTTCGAATTGGACCCTGTGCACGGCAACCTGAAAGAAAGATGGAAGAGGTGAGAACCAATCCAAATGGGAATTCACCCCACTATAACAACCATTAGCAGGAACGACTGAGAAAAATTGTTTTGTTTGGCCCATTTTAAATTTTAAGTGTTTCGCACAGTAACTTAATGTCAGACGACGACCTGGGGAACCAGCGTCAAAAATGTACCTAATAAAGTTTCCTACTGTCTTCTAAAGAATATCTTTGCTTCAAACTTGCATTTACCTGATTTTTGTGAAAACAAAACCAAATTTACCGTTCTCCGAAGGGATATATTCCAAATTTTTCCGGCTTATATTAATGTTCGTGCATAGTTATGCACATAAAAACAAAACGTTTTGATATGTGGCTTGTAATAGCGTACGCAAATTCCGGGAAATCAAGTAACGTCTGATTTTGCCCAATTAAGCCCCGTTTTCCCTTGAATAAACTGATCTGAAATGATCTCTTTGTTATTAAGAAGCTTTTTCTTCATAAATTTAATACAAAAAACAGAACAAACACCTTAAAATGCCTGCCCGGCTACAACCTCAAATTCTGATATAGACGTTTCATGAGTTAGGCAATCTACTATATATATATATATATATATATATATATATATATATATATATATATATATGAATATATTGAAATCAAGACCACCAGGAGCAGCAAGCACTACAATCTGATGCTGGAAGCAAGAAGGCTTTCGAAACGTCAGTACAACAACAATTTGATCCATGAACTCGCCCCCTCTTTTTCTTCGTCTTCTTCGGGAGATAATAAACGCGATGTATATATATATATATATATATATATATATATATATATATATATATATATATATATATATATATATATATATATATGATTTTTGCCACAATTTGTGAGCTGACAAGGTACACTTCCGACTAATTTACTGTAATTTAACAATGAAATTTTGTGGACATAAACAATAGCAATTTCAAAACTGGAATATTCTGCAGAAAACACCGAGCATCCACTGATGAGCTGATATTTTTAAAGCTCTGAAACACTTATCTGAATCTCTTCCTAGTACCTGCGTTGTTGTTTATAGTTAAACACTTATACAATTTTCGATAAAAGTCAAGCGTTCAAGGAGTTTTGAGGAACTGCTGATAATGGCTCATGTTCTTGCAATTTCCTGCGGTTCCTGACTAATTCACAGCGCGATAGTTCGACCCTGCGTGCTCCCTATCTTTGGAAATTAAACCTTTAATTGTTTGAAACTATTTACTCCATTCCTGTTGCACATTTTTAACAAACCATGCGAATTCCAAAGGGGAAGTTTGAGAAAATGGGGCTTACATTGAGGTCATCTCTTTATAGGGTTCCCATCATGGGGCTCTTGCTCCCCCAATGAGTTGAGTAATTGAGTACAATCAATTCTCAACTAAATGGCAAGGTATTTAGTGATATCATACACCGAGGTTAAGCGACTCATTTGCTTGACGTTTTCGCAATTTTATATTGGCTAACACTTCACTTGGTAAAGTCGTCATAGTGTTTTGTCTACAGGTTAACTATCTAATGCATAAGCACAAACAGTGCTGATTTTCAAATTCGCTAACCCAATTTTGCGTTTGCATTAAGCGTTTTTACAGGCCAAAAGGCTCCACTGGCTCAAGGTGAACTCGGTATTTTGGTCCTCATATGCTGTCAGGTCATCTAAAAACAGTTCGACCGTCGTAGGCCAACGATGTCAACCGTATGCTCCAACGAAGGGTCACTTGCGCGTGATTTGATTAAAAGTGATAGTAGACTTGCGCTGCATCTACCGCACTCTCTCCTCCTCCACGACCTGAGCACGGTGTCATAACAGAGTCAAGAAGACCGGAGATGGGAGAGGGCGCCGGTGGCTGGCGTGGCCGGAGTCGTCCCTGGGCCTACCACCACACCCCTAACAGAGTTAGACTAAAACCCCCGATCTCTGAGCGCTCCCAACCATCCGTGTCATTCTTAATATTCTTTGATTTTTACACGTTCGCCACTCCACCCTCATAGTGCTGTATAGGCCAGAGGCTCACGAGTCGAATTTTACAGTGGACTTTCACAAACATGAGACAATTTTGCTCATCATATGCTGGTTGACTTTGTATATCCAGTTCAGTGCAATTTAATTTTCGCAATGCTTTGCCGCCGAAAGTGCCCTGACTTCCGGCATATCCCCTGCCATTGGATCTTTATATCAACGTACGCTTTGAACACCTCTGTCAGAAGACTGAAATACAGAATATGAGATATGAACTGCCCCCCCTCACAATCTTATGTATACCCTGTTGAACTCGCCTCTTCTGTAACATTGGGGAACATTTTTGCTGGAACTCTTGAAATGACACTTTAAAAAGAAGGTGTTTTTCCCTCTTGCTCTCTCGCTCCATCTCTGTTTCTCTTTCCCTCAGTGTGTATCTGGAGGAACTGATCCTTTACTTTACCTTATTATCAGAAATCACTCCATTGGGTATGCCATCTGCAGTCACCTCCTATTCTTGAAATCTTTGACATTATTCTGAATTAGTTATTATCTTGCGCTATCTTGCCGTTACTCTCTCTAGAAAGTCTCTCATTTACCTTTCATAGGAAAACCGTTTTTCGAAAAATTTATTTAATCGGTTCATTAAATTCACTCCTAGTTGGGGGACTTATAGACCCCTATATTCTCCGCAGTACGCTTCATAATGCTCCTATTCTTTCTACGCTTTCCTTAAGAAAGATATTTTCATTTTAATACGTGTCATTTGCTTACACTTTTCTGCTGCTGATCTTATTTTTTTTATTGTAAGTTGATATTAGAATAAAGGGAAATGTACAACGGTGAGACAATTCGCTGTTCATATTTAGCCTTTGTCTTCTGTATCTATGGATTTATCTACTTCACTCCGAGTGACCTGCGGCAAAGTCTCACCACACCACATGTTGTGGTTTCGGCACATCTGTTGCCTTATATCGCCATATTCGTGCGACTGAAAAAGAGAAATTGAGATCTTAACTGTCCTCCTCATATAAGTACGATATAATTTGAATCCAGTTACGTTCACCTCATCTGTTAAATAGAGGACCTTGTTACGAAAAAGTCATTAAATATTTCATTTCATTCGTCGTTTACGTGCATTTCATACATCGCAACCCCCCCCCCAGTCGGGAGATTTATAGATGTTTTCTTTCTTCATATTGATTGCAAAATATAAAATCATTTATAACAAGTCATTTTGCAATTTTTTCTGCTGCTGGTTTTTCTTATTTACTTTCACCTTTTATAAAAATACAAGGACATGTTCAAACGGTGAAACAGTCACTTATCTTACGATGAATTTATCTGCTTTTATCTCTGGCTTCGTTTTCTAAACTGTGTTTTAATTGAGCAAAGCGGCTCTAAGCTACATGCTGTGGCTTGTGGTATATCAGTTGCCTTACCTTGGAATATCCACGTCCGGTATTACCTTACGAGCAAAGGGTACTGATATACATCAATTGAAAATTTGATTTTCCTTCGTAGTAGCAAAGTTTAATTTCAACCGATTTATTTTATGCTCATCTGTTAATTGTAATGAAGGTCATAAAGAAAACCTTTTTTTTCTTCAGCATCAAAGTCCCTGTCGAACCACAAAGGTCGCGGGATCGAATCCCAGGTGGTCCATATTTGGGATGGGGTGTGACTGGCAGAAAAGAGTTTATAAGCCGAAAATGGCCACTTCGGTCTCCCTGGGCTTTGTCGGTTTCACCTTAAACACCCTATGCCACACGTCAGTATGCGAACGCCTGCGATTACTGCAAAGTGAGCTCAAGGGCACAATGGAAAATAAATAAACACTGTCATCATCTTCCCGATCGCAACCAACAAAACATCCAGCCCACGGATCAAAGGTAGAGGATTCGGTCCAATTGAAAAACTTCGAGTGTTTGAATCCCAAAGAGTCCCCACATAGGATGAGGTATGATTGGCTGATGACGGCAAACAAGCCAGAAATGGCCATTCACGTCTCCCTTGTCTATGTCAATAAAATCATTCGGTCTATATAAAAAGCCGCTCTGCGGCTGCTGGCGGGGCTCTAGAGGAAGCCAAAACGCACAATGGGACCAGTGCGTCTGGTAACCGATTAGGGAGCACCGAACTAACATTTTAAATGTTCCCAGTCAAAACAGGCAAGAAAACGAGGTCCTAGAGCAGAGTGTAGAACGTTGAAATTCTGCACAAGAGGTCGAGAGATTGAGCCTGGGGCGCCGCAGCACCTGGGGTTGGGTATGGCTGTTTGATGACAGCTAATACGCCAGAAATGGCCATTCCAGTCTCTCTTGCCTATTTCGGTAACATCATTCTGCCTCTATCAATTGGCGTTATGCGTGTGCTTTTGGGAAACTAGAGTGTGCCCCAAGACAGAGCGGGACCAGTGAGTTCTGTATCTAATCAGTGGGTGCCAAACACTATTTTAAATATTTCAGAAAGAAACCGGAAAGACATCGAGCTCGTGGCCCCATTGGTCAAAAGTTGGATATCTGCCCAACAGTTCGCCAGTTAGAGCTATGACTGCCGCAGCGCCTGGGGTTTGGTATAGCTGCCTAATGACGGCTAACAAGCCAGAAATAGCCATCTCCGGTCTCCCTTGTCTATGTCGGTATTATAATTATGCTATAATCAAAAGCCGGTCTGCGGCTGCTGGATGGGCTCTAGAGGGAGTCAAAAGGTACAATAAGACTAGTGCTTCCGGTATCCGATTGTGAAGAGTCCAATTAACATTGTTTATGTTCCCGATAGGAACAGTCGAGAAAATGAGCTCATTGCGCAGAGTGTAGAGCGTTGGACTTCTGTCCAATAGGTCGACAGATTTGAGCCTGTGGCGCCGCAGAGCCTGGGGTTGGGTATGGCTGGCTGATGACGGCTTATAAGCCATAAATGGCCATTCCAGTCTCCCTTTTTTATGTTGGTCATATCATTCTGCCTAAAGCAAATGCCAAACTGTGACTACTGGCGAAGCTGCTCTGTGAGACCAAAGCCGAGCGGTACCAATGAGTCCTGTAACCGATCGGTGGGAGCCGAACTACAATTGCTCATATTCCAGATCGAAACTGGCAAGACAACAAGCTCGTGGTGCAGTTGGTAGAGCGTTGGACTTCTGCCCAACAGGTCACCAGTTCGAGCCTGGGGCATTGCAGCACCTGGGGTTTGGTATAGATGGCTGCTGATGGCTAATACGTCAGAAATGGCCATTCAAGTCTTCCTTGCATCTGTCGGTAATATCATTCTGTCTATATCAACAGCCACTCTGCAGCTGCTGGCGAGTCACTAAAGGGTGTGAAAAGGCACAATGGGACCAGTGCATCCGGATTCCGATTGAGGAGCGCCCAACTAACATTGTTTATGATCCCGATCGAAACAGGCATGTAAACGAGTTCGTGGCGCAGAGTGTAGGGCGTTGGACTACTGTACAAGAGGTGGAAAGATTGAACCTGGGTCACCGCAGCACCTGGGTTTGGGTATGGCTGGCTGACGATGGTTAATATGACTGAAATGGCCATTTCAATCTCCATTGCCTATGTCGGTAATTTCATTCTGCCTTTAGCAAATGCCGCACTGTGGTGGATAGTGGGGAACTAGAGTGTGCCACAAGGCAGAGCCAGACCAGTGAGTCCTGTATCCGATTGTTTGGCGCCCGAATACCAAAGTAAATATGGCAGTTCGAAACTGGCAAAATAATGAGCTCGTGGCCCAGTAGGTAGAGCGTTTGACCTCTGCTCAACAGGTCGCCTGTTAGGGCTTGGGGCATCGCAGCGCCTGGGGTTGGGTATGACTGGCTGATGACGGCTATTTATCTAGAAATCGCCATCCAAGTCTCTTTTGTCTATGTCCATCATATCATTCTGCCTCTATCAATAGTCGCCCTGCGGCTTCTGGCGGGGCTCTTTTGGGAGCCAAATGGTATGATGCGACCGGTGATCCCTCTAACATAGTGAGGAGCGCCCAAATATCATTGTTAATGTTCCCGATTGGAAAATGCAAAAAAAACAAGCTGTGGTGCAGAGGGTAGAGTTTTGGACTTCTGCCCAATAGGTCAAGAGATTGAACCTGGGACACCGCAGCTCCTGGGGTTGAAAATGGCTGGCTGATGATGGCTAATACGCCAGAAATGGCCATTTCAGTCTCCCTTGCTTATGACGTGTCATATCATTCTGCCTATATCAATACCCGCTCTGCGGCGGCTGGTGGGGAACAAGAGTGTGCCCCAAGGCAGACTGGGACCAGAGAGTCCTGAATCTGATTGGTTGGCACCTAACTACCATTGTTAATATTCAAGGTCAGAACCGGCAAGACAACGAGTTCGTGGCGCAGAGTGTAGAGCGTTGGACATCTGCCCAAGAGGTCGTGAGTTCGATTCTCGGGTGCCGCAGCGCCTGGGGTTGGGTTTGGCTGGCTGATGACGGCTAATAGGCCAGAAATGACCATTCCAGTCTCTCTTGTCTTTATCGGTAATATAATTCTGCATATATATATATATATAGTAGAGTGCCTAACTCATGAAATGTCTATATCAGAATTTGAGGTACGGGCAGGGCAGGCATTTTAAGGTTTAAGTTCTATTTTTGCGCTAAATTGATGAACAAAAACACTTTAAAAATAAAGAGATCACTTTAGATAAGTTTATTTATGGGTTAACGGGGCTCAATGGGGCGAATGTTTCTTGATATCCAGGAATTATCCTATGTTATTTAAAGCTACAGCTCAAAACAGTTTGCTTTTATGCGCTGTATTATGAATGAACATTAATATAAACTGGAAGATTTAGAATATATCCTTTCGGAGAACGGTAAATATTTTTTTGTTTTCACGAAAATCAGTTAAATGCAGGTTTGTTTTCGGAAAATGATGACATATTTAGTTAAAAAAATCAAGTTTTGCAAAGTTATGACCTTTTGGTCCAAAAAACGCTGTAATAAACTTTAGTGAATGTTATTAGATTTACGACAAAGATAGTTAGTACCTTAAACGCGCATATATACGAGACGCGATGATACACCATGACCTTTCACAGTCACGGCGTACGCGAATCCTGAAAAGACAATTTCGATCTGCAGTTGACTATAAATAAGCAAACTTGAAACGGAAGGGGCAGAAAATTCACATTTTATTGCAAAATCTGAGTATATATTCGGCCACTCTCTTAGAATTAGAGTGAGAAGTAAGTAAAGATATCGAAACATGCTCCAAAAGAAAGAGAAAAGAAAGTTCTTTAATTTTCAACAGAAATTGTATCCCTAATTTTCAGTGAAGTCGAAAATTTGGTCACACGATCCCAGTTTTTTCTTGACATTCCATTGAAAAAACATTACTTTCGCAGACATTCGACAGCGAAACATCTGATTTAAGAACTTTTTAAAAAGGTAACTTATTATAGGAAATTTTTTAACTAATTATAGGCATATATTTTTCCAGCTTTTGTTGTGGACGTTCATTTTTCATGGCAGCGAGGGTTCATGTTTAAGCGAGTCTACAAATATGACCCAGACGGCCGTCTGCATTAGAAATAATGCTTAAAAAGACACTGCTTCCGTAAATGCTTTTAAAAAATATGTTATTTTGAGGGTTTTACCAAACACATCGAACGGAATGTACATTTATGGACAGTTGACTAAAAACACTGAAAATCGTTAAGAATTCACCTCGTTTTCAAGGACTATCTGCAACTCATCGTACTAGAAAACCCAAAATATTAATATATAAATTTAACAATAGAAAGTCATGTTTATATACACCACATTGTACGTTTACGATTTCACATGACGATTCTATTTAAATTTATTAGTCATCGAACGACCTGTGAACATGTAAGCTTATGAAATATTGTATTCCTTTGACGTCCCTATCAGCGCAATGAAGCGAATATCTGCTTGTCTTGGTCAAATGCATCTAAGAAAATGTACAAACGGAAGAAAAACGACGAATTCTTGTGAAACGGTGTTGGAATATGCACTTTCATGTTAGGCTGCTTGATGATGGCCATACTTTACGTTGCACTTAATCTTCAGGAATATGTATGTGCAAAACTCTGAAAAAGACTATTTTGAAAAGTAATTTGGCTTTTTGTGCTTTATTAACTCGTTTAATTGCATGGACAGGCTTCCTGTACATTAACAACTTCAGTTTACTCAACTAGATCAATTTTTCACACGTTCGAAATCCGTACCTATTGTAAAAAAATTAGCATTTCTAAACAATGACATGTTAATTTGTAAATAACAAAAAGCCATAAATTTCCTTACGATGGGTTCTTTATTGTTGTAAAATTTTGGTGGACGCAGTGTGCGCTGATTTCGCGAAATGGGACATAACTCTTGAAAGCAATCAGATTTCATGAGTTAGGACACCTACTATAACAGCTGCCTTGAACTTATCAACCTAATTTTTAGGTCTTTGTGTCGAATTTTTTCATTGGGCTATTGAAAATGCTTTAATCCCGCAAGTATAAACAGCAGGTTCTGCAGCAAAACAAGTCAGAAGGTGTTGGGAAACTTTCGACAGTATGACAGGCCAGACAGCATTGTAGATAATTAGTTTTGATACGACGAGGAAGTGGAATCTGTTGACATCCTAGAAGAAATAAAAAAGGTATCATTACCATTTTTGCTAAATTATTTGGTGTCGCAATCTATGTGTAAGCCTTGCATGTTAAAGCAATTAATTAGTCCCTAGATAAGATAGGAGATTGTTTTCTTCTTAGTCCGGTAACGGGACATTCCGTTCGACCTTTTTTTAATATGTCACAAATAGCAAACTGACATTTTTCCTCGACCTTGCTTCGGATGAAGTTAACAAAAGAGATTTTCGGAGACGAACAGGAAAATACTTACCGTCTCTAATATGCGAACGTATTTTCAGCTCAAATATTTTACTCAACCAGCAGGTGCAGCAAGTGCCCGAAAATAAAACGAGGCTGAAATATATAATTAAGGTGTTTTCTCTTATCATAGTAGTCAAGCAAACATTATTGACGCTCTTGTACTATAGAGTCTATATTTTATACAGTGAAGTCTGTAATTATTGATTCGGATTATCGTTGGAGGATGTACGAATGTTCATTTTCAGAAATGTTATGAATAATAGCGAAGTAAAAATGTCAGGTTCATCTTTGGTAACATCTATATTGTGCAGGAATACACGTTCTTCTTTCGAATTCAAGAACGCACGAACAGTAATGATTGGCCGGTTAATTGTCGAAAAACTGGCGTTTTACAAGTTAGTTACGAGACCCGCTTCTCCCAATCGTAACCGACAGGACTACGACCGCTCGACTCAATAACGAAATCTGCCGGTTACGAAATCCAAATGCCCCAAATCCAGAGTTACTTAGGGTTGGCTGATAACATCTTATAACCCAGAAATGGCCACACCAGTTTCCTGGTCTCTGTCAGAACTTCCTTCGGCATTCGTCATGCAGGTTGCAGTAGTCCTAGTCTAACTCCAGTTCAGTAAGTGCTCGGCGCGGCAGAACCTTTCCTGACACCAACAGTACTGTATGAAAAGGGTGAAATTAACGGTGAAATCGGTAAATCATCTTTTGAAAAGGAAGCATAATCCCACTCTGAAGTCAGCTGGTGGCAAGCCGGTGACTACTTGAACTGAAATTAATTAATTTCCCCACAATTTATTGATTTCAAAAATGCTGCAGAATGAAACCGCATAGACATTACGTATTTTGTGACCAATAAATAATTAATGCCTTCTGTATGATTGATAGATAGATGGTATTCCCCGCGGTTTAACCTTTAAGAGCCACGCAAATTTTCCCTATAGTAATATTTTATGAAAAATATAAACATGATTTTAGCCATTAAGATGAGCCGGTCTGTGCGGTTTATTTTTAGAAAAAAGCACAGAGGACAGAGAGAGAAGATCAGAAGCAGGTACTGAAACAGCAAATCCTGCCAGAGATGAGCAAGTCAGTAAAACATTGTTGATTAAAAGGAACGTTTCCTATTATGGCGGTGATACTGACAAACAGGGGATTAGCTAAATGCTGATGGATTTTAGCCCAAATCTTCATCTCAACCGACGGAATGAGTCTGAAACTGTTTGCTCCGACGGCTTTACTTCAAGCTAGCGCATTAAGTTCCTTCGAAATTTATCCAGGCATCGTAAATATTTTCTTCTATGTTTATTAAAATGTAAAACTAAATTTCTAATAAGTGAGCATAAGAAGGTAATATTTTTTAATAATGTTTTATATTAATTTATATTTTTGTTTATAATTAACTTTTAAATCGAAAACTAATTGCAGGAACCAAACTGGCTTTATTGCTCTCATGAAATCCCTATTGATAATGCCATTACTTAAGCTTTGAGTTGGATTATATTTAATGATGTTCCTGGAGATAGGCTCTCGAAAGTAATAAGTAAGCCACGCGGCTTGAATCACCTCGACTTTACCTCCATGATAATCAACCGGAAAAACTATTTAGGTATAATAGAAGAAGGTGATATGATCACTTGAATATAAGGTTAGTTAGCCTGACGTTTTGAATTATTTCTCGAATCGCAGTATTTAAAGGATGTGGTTGCCATGCCATCACAGGCCAACCAATTTGGCAATCCTCCTGTTCCTTACTGGGGGTCATAGTTGATGCAATGATGGCTTGCCACTCCATAACGGAGTCAGTAATTGTCGTGATTGAATCACTATTGTCAATTCGTGGCGTGAGCATTACTCGGCGATTTGGCTCGCTATCACCGGGACTACTGGTCACCCGCATCCTCCATGTGTGCCTAGTAATGATGCCGGGGAAATATGCAGCAAAGAATATAAAAGTGGAAGGCCAGTGCGTTTATTATTTGAATGCGGGCCGGAAAAACCATGACTAAAACAGCTCACTGCTCACGCGGTTGTCAATTCTTCCGAGAATTTCGACCTCACCAGACGAGTCCCGTCGAAAGAGCCGCGATCAGTGATTGAGCTCCATCCCTTTACACCGCTGCTGCTTGCTCGGCCATTCGGGTTCGGCTGTATGTCTCAGTTTCGCTGACGTGGTTTCCTTTTCCGCAATCGCACCAAATTTGATAAACGACTTCAGGCCTTTCCTGCCGTGGCCGTGGGTCTTTCGGCCACATAATCTGATACCCGTTAATTGCCTGCGGTCTGCGTGCAAATCTAACTCCGAGTGGTGCGAGCATGCGGCTGACGGCTTTTAGAGACTTTCTTGATACACAGTGACGTTCAAAAATTTTGGGTTGGTTGAAGTTTGTCCCTGATCATGTTAATGAATGCATCGGTTGACGAAGCTGTGCGGTTAAACATTCAATCTAAATGTCCCTCAGATAAACTGATTGCAGAAACCTTGTCTCCCGATTCAATGCAATGCGTCTCAACGTGGCGATAAAGCACCCTTAAAAAACTGCCTTTGAGGCTGATTGGGTAGTTGCTGAAAATTCATTTCTTACATCGCATTTTTCGCTTTCCTGAACACGTTAGATTAAGACCATCCCATCTACGCGGCAGACAAAAACGTCGAGAAAGGCCAACTGGTTGCTTTATTCCTTCTCTATTGTGAAGTGTGTGTTCAGGAAGACGGATTTGAGACGTTCTTTGAATACCAGCGTCGGATCCCGATCGGTGATGATAAAGGTATTATCCAAATAACAAGCCCACATTTTTTCAGTGTCCTCAAAAGATCAGCTACTCCAACCGTTAGAGGACCACCTCCGCTAGGAGTCGAGAAATCGGCGAACCTGTTGGCGTGCATCTCACCTGCTCGCAGATTGCACAAGCAGACGTCAAGTACGTCTTGAGAGAGAACTTCAGGACACAAGAACGAGTTCTTTGCCAGCCTTGAATTCCCTTAGTGCAGCATTTTCGACCTAGGACAGCACTTCGCATGGCCTGTGAGCCATGGGGAGGGACGGTACTTGCTGTCGGAAATAGCCTTTATTCTCCGCCGTCGCCGCCCTCTGACTGAGGATTAATTGCATCACTGCAACCCTGTTGACAGGTTTGGCATCAACTGTGTTGAAGGGAGCTTCTGGCCATCAAAATTGCCATTGGTCCATTGCAGTTACTTTAACGCTAGGTTGTGCCCCAGTTTGTCGTTTATGGGCAATATTGGCTTAGGCTGCTTTCTGAGGATGTTCTGCAGCGCTCTGTCATGTACTGCTCTCTGTTCACGGACACGTTCAATCACCGAGGGCGAGCGTTTTTCTCTGAAAAAGCACAGGTAATATTTTTTCCTGTCTGCTCTTTTTTTAACTATGTTCCTGCCATTGGCTCATATCAATTGGCCTCACCAACAAACTGACATACTATTTTTGATACCAAAACATGCATGTAAAAATAGGGAATTCAAAGGTTACTCACCTGCATCTCCCTCAAATATACCGAGAATGATACCCTCTGCAGAAGTATATAAGTACCAAATTCACTCATGAACTCACAGCACTTAATAAACACCTGGAATAAGAAGTCATATTGTTCTCATAAAATGTTGCAATAACCATTTCATGGTCTTGAAAGATCTCGTAAGTAGAACTTTTCCAAAATCGAAAAATGCTCTTTCTTCAGGTAAAAGGCTTTAAGCAGAAGTATTTTACTGCTAAATGAGTGCAAGGGAGAACATGTTCGATGAAAGTCGCTATGGCATATATTTAAATCAATAAGGGTATAAAAAATCAATGAGCAAAATGCATACCATTTAAAGAGTCATATTTTCTCAGAGTGTAGTTTGGGAGTAGCTTGTTGAAAATCGGGCAGTCTGACAGCACATAAATAATTTGGGATCATTCTGCATGAAATTTAATGTGACAATCCAAATTAAGCGATTTTTAAACATAAAACAGATTTAAGAAGTTCCTTTGAAATTTCATGAGAGTTTTCTGTTTGAGGGCGTACTTAAAACTGGTTACTGTGCATAAAACACCCTAGGGCGACTTAGGAAGAATACTCCAGAATACAGACAGACTCATACACGGGACAAAATACGCACTGTCTACGAAGGCTGTCCTAAAAAAGGTGGAGAATTCCTGGAGACCATATAATCAGATGCATCATAATGAACCAGAATATGAAACGAAACCTCGCGGACAAAAAATGCTTGTGAAAAAAATGTTAGAAAGGATAACAAGTCATGATGACGCCCTTTGGCCGCCAAGTGGCGCAAAAGCCGAATATATGGCTGGGGTGTCAGAATAAAACTATTCGTGTTCTTTTTCCTTGAAACTTGTTCTCTCAGGCCTAAACATACAAAATCTCTATGGAAACCATTTTGAGAAAATAATTCGTACAAGTAATTCGCTTTGACCTGTTAGATGGATAAAACATTTTGCAGCAGATCTTAAAGCCCACGAAGGCAGTCGCATAGTGACTTGGAGAATATGATGATAAGGTTGACACGACAAAGATAAAGGAGCCGGAATGGCCAATTCTGGCCAGTCATACCCTATTTCAAGTGGCAACATCTGGGGTTCGAATACGCGACCATTGAAAATTGAGGCGAAAGCTCTACCCTTGAGCAACAGGCCAGTTTTTTGTCGGTTGCAATCGGGAATATGATAATAGTGTGCGGCTCTCCGATCTGATAGAGGAACATGTATGTTCGGTAGTGACATGGAGCTAACTTTAGTGCGAATAGTGAATTGTAGCATATGTTGATAAGATGAAACCGACAAACACAAGGGAGGACGTAATGGCCATTTCTGGCTTATTAGCCATCATCAGTCATTAATAAGCAATCCTATGTGTTGACTAAAATTCGATTCCTTTTCATGACTTTTGGTAATTGTGTTGAACGCTCTACCAGTAAGCCACGGGCCCATTTCTTTGCCATTTGGGATCGGGAATATAATGATAGTGCGCAGCTCATGGATCTGCTTACGGAACATGTATGTTCCGTGATGCCCTGGACCTTACTTCATTGCCCTCGCAGGAGTCCGCATAACGACATATCACATATATTGATAAGGTGGAAACGAGAAAACCAAGGGCGACCGCAGTGACCATTTCGGGCTTATTAGCCATCAGCAGCAAGACATACCCATACACCAGTGTTGACCATCTGGAATTTGAACTCACGACCTTTGTTAATTGAGTCGAATAATCTACCATTATACCACGTGCCAGTATTTGTCGGTTGCAATCGTGAATAAAATGATAGAGTGTGGCAGTTTGATCTGCTTAATTAAAATGCAAGTTCCATTGTGCACTTGCGCTCACTTTATAGACCTCGACGACCGTCGCATAGCTTTGTGAAGCATATGTTGATAAGGTGGAACCGAAAAACGACAAGGACGAACGTAAAGGCCACTTCTGGCTTATAAGCCAGTCATACCCAATTCCAAGCGTGGATCACCTGGGATTTTAACGCGCGACCTTTACAAATTGGGTCGATCGTTTACGTTTGAGACATGGGCCGGTTTTTATGTCGGTTGCGATATGGAATATGATAATAGTTTGGGGCTCTCCGATCTGATAGAGGAACATGTATGTTCGGTAGTGAAATGGAGGTCATTTTAGTGCCCTTACAGGTTGTCTCATAGAGAAATTGTAGCGTATGTTGATAAGATGAAACCGACAAAGGTAAGGGAGGCCGAAATGGCCATTTCTGGCTAATAATTCATCAGCAGCTAGTCATAAGCAATCCCATGTGTTGTCCAAATTGAGTTCATTCCCCTGACCTTTTGGTAATTGAGTCGAACGCTCTACCAGTAAGCCACCGGCCCATTGCCTTGCCATTTGCGATCGGGAATGTGATGATAGTGTGTGGCTCTCCGATCTGCTTAATTTAAATGCATGTTCCATTGTGCACTGGCATTCACTTTATAGACCTCGCCGACGGTCGCATAGCTTCGTGTAGCATATGTTGAGTAGGTGGAACCAAAAAAGAATACGGAGACGATAAAGGCCATTTCTGTCTTATTTGCAGTCATCATCCTGTCATACCCAAGCTTACGTGTTGACAACCTGGGATTCGTGCCCGTGACAATTAATTATTGAGTAGAACGTTCTACCATTGAGACACTCGCATATTGATTTTGTCGTGGTTGACCGATAATATGATGATAGTGTGCGGCTCTTCGATCTGTTTAAGTAACAAGCAAGCAATGGCCATTCAGGTCTCCCTTGTCTTTGTCGGTTCCACCTTATCAACACATGCTACACGGCCCTTTGTGACCGCCTGCGAGGGTTGCTGATAACGGTTAACAAGCCAGAAATGGCCTTTCCCGTCTCTCTTGCATTTTTTGTTTCCACCTTATCAACATAAGCTCCATGTCGCTATGCAACCTGCTGCAGGGGCTTAAATGTGAAATACGAGGCCAACGGAAAGTGCATCATTCTTAAACAGATCTGAGAGACGCACATTATCATCATATTCCGAAGGCAACCGACAAAACAACGGGCATATGGCCCGATTTTAGAGCATTCCACTCATTCACCAAACATTTCGGGTTCTAATACCAGTTGATCTACACTTGGGATTGGGTATGATTGGCTGATATCAGCTAATACGCAAGAAATGGTCATTACGGTCTCCTTTGTCTTTGTCGGTTCCACCATATCAACAATTGCTACACGTCACCATGATAATAACTGTTAGGGCTCTAATCTGAGCTCCAGGGCACAACCAAACATGCTTTTTCCCTTAGCAGATCGTGTTACTGCACATCACCATCATATTCCTGATTGAACAGACAAAACACCAGACCCCTGGCTCAATGATCGAGCGTTCAAATCAACTGCTAAAGGCCGCGGGTTGGAATTCCAGGGGTTTTAGACTTGGGATTAGTTATGAAGGGCTTATGATGGCTAATAAGCCAGAAATGGCCGTTTAGGTCCCCATTGTCTTTTTCGGTTCCACCTTATCAACACATGCGACACGTCGCTATGCTTCCACCTTCAAGTGCTCTACAGTGAGCTCCAGGACACAAGTGAACTTATATGATCCTTGAGCAGTTCGGTGACCATCACACTTTCACCATATTCCCGATCTCAACCGAAAATCAATGGCTCAAGAGTGAATAATTCGTCTAAATTGCCAAAACCCACTGTTTTGAATCCCAGATGATCAACACTTGGGATTAGGTATGACTTGCTAATAGTGACTTATAAGCATTAATTGGCCATTCCAGTCTCCCTTGTCTTTTTCGGTTCCACTGTTCCTTTGTGCCCTGGAGCACAGGTGTGCCACACTTGGGATTGGGTATGACTGGCTGATGACGGCTAATAAGCCAGAAATGGCCATTCCGGTCTCCCTTGTCTTTGTCGGTTCCATTTCATCATATGCTACACGTCGCGATGCGACCGCCTGCGAGAGCTCTAGTCTGAGCTCCAGAGCACAACGGAACATGCATGTTCCTTAAGCAGATCGATGAGCCCCACACTTTCATCATATTCCTGATCAGAACCGACAAAACAACGAGCATGTGGCTCACGGGTAGAGCGTTCGACTCAAATACCAAAGTTCGCGGGTTCGAATCCCAGGTGTGCCACACTTGTGATTGGATATGACTGGCTGATGACGGCTAATAAGCCAGAAATGGTCATTCCGGTCTCCCTTGTCCTTGTCGGTTCCATTTCATCATATGCTGCACGTCGCTATGCTAAAGGGCATCAAAGGAAAATATTATAAAAAAATATTACTCAAAGATTGGGAGAAGCATGTTTTATAACGCGTAAATTGTAAATGGGTATAGGTTAAAGAAACTGTGTTCGTTTCTGGTGTCGTGTTGTTACGTATGGCTCTAATGGTCAGATGGAGACATGATGATGTCCGCACTCAGAACATTCCAGGTTTTAATGCCTCTGTTGTAGGAGAGTAACCTTCTTGCGTTCAGTCTTGCGGCAGTCATGCGTTGTTTGATAGGATGTCCTCTCGCATAAGTGGTTTTGGCCAGCTCAACGAAGTTGCAGAATGCAAAGCAACAATCCTGACCCCGCAGCATGCGAAAGTCTTTTATTACGTCCAGAGGAAGCAGATCAAGATTGGACAAACGTTTCTCGTAAGGTAGGTAGCTCTGACCTCGAACAAGCTTGTTTGGACGTCTTTGGACCTTCTCAAAGGTGCTGTGTTCTTTGAAAGATCACGGTCTCCAGGCTTACATGGTAAATTTCAATTGTGGTCGCACAAACATCCTGAAGACCTTATTAAAGAACACTTTGTCGAACTTTGCAAACGCCCGCTTAATTAGATACAAACTTGACATGGCAGATTTTGCTAATTTTGAGCAATGGAACGATGGCATCAGTGAGGGCGTAATCCATACTCCTATATCTTTCTGAACCTCTATCATTGAAAGGGGTGTATGGTCCAGATAGCACATTCTCTGGAGCACCTTGCTGGTTCTGCCGATTTGCAGAATATTGTACTTGGTAGCAATGAATGGGAGGAGCCAGTTGTGCGACCATTCCTCGAGTCGATGCAAGTTCGCCTGTAGATTTGTTTCATTAGCTTCGTTGTGGATGACCTTCCAAAGCTTTATGTTGTCAGCAAACATGGCGTTGTCAGAGTCGAATGCAGTTACGCAGTCATCAATGTATATGAGGAAGAGGAGAGGGTCAAGGATGGAGTCCTGAGGAACCCCAATCTCAACCGCCACCTCCAAGGATTGTTGATTACCAAGACGGACAATCTGAGATCGCCCAATCAAGAAGTTTTCGATCCACTTCAAAAGCTTGCCCCTTATCCCAAGTCGGTTGAGTTTGTATAGGAGACGCTGGTGAGGCACGCTATCAAAGGCCTTCTTGAAGTCTATGTCGACTGCGTGCACTACTTTTCCTTCATCGACCGCTCGGGTCCATCGTTCCAGACAGTAGAGAAAATTAGTTAAACAGGACCTTCTCCTGCGGAATCCGTGCTGCGCGTCAGAGAGAAGATGATGCCGCTCCAGAAACTGCATCAGTTCACGTTTGATGATTCGCTCCATAATCTTGCAACATATGGAGGTGAGACTTACCAGCCTGTAGTCATTTGCGGAAACCCGGCTGCCACTTTTATGTATCGGGGAAATCCACGCGGTCTTCCAATCGGGTGGCAATATGCCTGCAGCGAGGGAGGTTTGGAAGAGTAGACTCAAAGGTTCTGCCAAGTCTACTTTCAACTCCTTCAACAACTTTGCCGGTATTACATCAGGACCTGGCAATTTGGTTTCGTCCAGCTTCAGTAGTTCTTTCAGAACAATAGGTTCTGTTATGACCACTAAGTCAATTGTCGGGATCTTATCGGCACTATAGTTATCAGCGGTGAGATTGGCTTCTCTCGTAAAAACCAACTAAAAGAACTCAGATTAGATGCTCAGTCTTTTCCTCGTCCTTGCAAAGTTCAACGCCTTCATCCGTTTTTAACAAAGGGATGAGGTTTTTATTTCAAGTGCACTGCGTAATGTAGTTGTAGAAGAGCTTCGGATTATCTACTGCACGGTTTATCAAGTTACTCTCAAAACTTTGGCAGGCTTTATAAACCAGGCCTTTTACCCTGTTACTCTGCGTCTTGTACTTCGTCAGCGATTCGACGGTCTTTTCCCTGAGATAAGTTTGCCACAGCTTTCAATTGCGGTTTACTTCACTCTTCAGTGTGTTCATTAGCCACTGGGGCCTGTTGGAGATCTTTTTTTCGAATCAGAACAGTAGTATGTGATAAGTCCTTGTAATACGGCCTCAAATTGCAAACCAATCCTTGAGAATACACCCGGTGAATGTTTCATTCCAATATAAATGGCGCACATCAATTTTCATTTGGTGTAAAGTCTCCACGCCATAGGTTGCGTTTGACTGTGATGCCCAGTGGGGATAGACCGTTCACAACATCTACACTGTCAGGCGCCTTTGTCGATACAAGGTCCAAAAAAGTAGCTTGTTGCCCCTCGCGTATTCTGGTCGGAGACAGGACGTGTTAAGTTAGGAAGCGTTTGTGTATTGGTTCTAGGAGGCGGCGATCGAAGTTTTATTCCGAGCCTGGTACCGAGCTCAGATATTCCAAGTGTTAAAGTTGCTCATAAACATGACTTCAGATAGACTAATAAACGATTCAAAATCGTCTATCAGACAACTATCTGATTGCGGATCGTTTCTCGGTTTTCGGTAGACCGTTAGTATCTCGAGTGCTTGGGACCCCGGCGTTCTGATGGTGAGCCAGATGGCTTCAGTTTCGCACGCGAGCTTTTCCTTTTTTCTGACACGACTAGGACATATCTGACATAAGTCAGCACACCCCCACCTGGACGTCCTTTCGGAATAACTGAAAACCGGGGAGAGCAACTTCGCGAACATCTATGTTCGCGGTCAGGCACGTTTCAGTTTTGGAGATGATATGTGGTGAAGTTTGGTATAAGTATATCCTAAGTAAATCACAATTAGTGAGTAGGCCTTGGGCATTAATATAAATACATTTTAGTTATTTTGTGTGTTGTAGGCTGGCTACGTCGTCAAATTCGTCATATGTGACAGATGGATAGATATACGCACAGGATGTGTCCATATTCAAAAGGTTTATCATATTTACGCAATAGAGCTTCAGTTTGTGCAGATAGGTTATTTATACTAAACTTCCCTATGTGATCACCTACGAGGGCTCTAAAGTGAGCTCCAGCGAACAACGTAACAAACATGTTCCTTAAGCAGATCGGTGAGCCGCACACAACCTTCATTTTGCCGATCGAAACCAACAAAACAACGGGCCCGTGTTTAAATTTTAGAGTTTTCGACTCAATTACTAGGTGATCCACACTTGCGATTCATAAAAGGCTTAATCAAACCAAAAATGTTCATTCTAAAATCCCTTGTCTTTGTCAGTTCCACCTTATCAACATATGATACACGTCGCTATGCGACAGCCTGCAAGGACTCTTAAGTAAGCTCCAGGGTACAACGGAACATACATGTTCCTTAAGCAGATCGGCGATCATCCTACTCCCGATCACAAAATACAAATCGAGTTCAGATTCTTTGTGAAATCCTGATTGTTTTCCCCGACTGACGATGTCATCAAAATTCACTGCGCTGACAAATCAATATCGCTAATGCAGGTCATACTCGGCAGAGTTGAGTTAAATATGCGGTGTCGGAGTTATAGCTGTCTGATCACAGAAAACGGCTTCCTGTCTCCTTCTATACAATTAACTGAGCCTCGGATATTCTCGAACATTCGGAATACATTCGAGCTTTAAGAGCGCTTATATCAGCACGTCGCTTTGGAATCCTTTTCCTGTCGACAAAGCTTCTACGTACGATCAACTGTGATACCTTAACAGGTGCATAGACTCCAACACCACTAACATTTCAGTCAACACCAAAGTATGTAGATGAACGGTCTTACAACAGGGACGCCGAAGGATTCGGGTCGTAATCTGGTATTGTCACCACCGTTTGCGCAAGTATAAAGCAAAATTCAAGGAGGAAACAAACCCAAAAGCTCGACGATTCTTGGAGAAGTGCTGACAAATGCTTTGCACCATAGCATTTCTTTGAGTGCTAGACATATTTGCGATGCAAATGACGCCAAATTGACTCATAATCTGGCCATGCTGAGCGAAAATAATGCAGTAATTTGCTATGCTACTGTCGTGCACAACCTATCTTTCAAACAACTGACAGCAGAGCAGGTAAAAGTTTTGAGCCACGATGCATGCTTCAATACCAAAGATGCCCAAACACTTGAATTCATTGGAACTGCGGAATTTGTCATTCCTGAAGCCTCAATTACCGAGGAAAGCAGAAATCTGCTATGACAGAAAATATCTTCCAGACCCATATCCCACAATAAACGCAAGACGCTATCGAAAAGCAGAAATTGAAGCACTTCGGACGCTAAATGCCGACAAAAACATTGCCGTACTTCCAACAGGCAAATGACAATCAACGGTTATTCTGAACAAAGAGGACTACGTCATCAATGTTGAGGCACTTTTGTGCGACCTAATTTTCTAAAGCCCTCGTGAGGAAGATATGACGTAGACGCTAGTACGCAATATCAAGAGGGACCTGGAAATTCTTCTGAAGTCAAAAGAACTAACGCAGACAGTCTGTTAATCGAGGAAACCAAAGGAAACAGCGCTCGCAAGATTCTATGGCCGATCCAGGGTCCACAAACCTCGAACACCCCTACGGCCATTCATCTCTCTAAGAGGCACTCCAACGTTTGGCCTAACCAAGTGACTGTTTCAACGCCTCAAGTTTCTAACCCAGGGTTGCACATCAATCATCCACTCAGCTGAACAATTTATACGAGCGTTGTAGGATATTCAACTTACGGGTGAGGAAGTGATGCTGTCTTTCGATGTGACGTCATTTTGTCAATTCCACCCACCACATCTCGCTGTCGAATCCATACAAAACCTGCTAGTAGAGCACTATAACGAGGCAAACATGAAAGTCAAAACAAGGCACTTTTCAACCTCCTGAAACACTGCCTGAACATATCTTTCCCCTTTAATGGAACCGTGTACGAACAGGTCAACGGTACGCCGATGGGGTCACCGTTGTCCGTCCTGATTGCTGAGACGGTATTGGAGAGACTGGAGTCACTGGCATTCGACCACTATCGACCATGATTGTGGGTGCGGTATTATGACGACACATTTCTCATCATCAGTCGTTTTAGAAAATTGCAAATAGAAGCTGAAGGTGCACGTTGCGAGACATAAATGGTTATGTTAAACTAACATTTTTGAGCAATGTTGATTAATTTTTTCATGGCAAATGACGATAATGAGTTATTTCAAATTGAGTGGGCTTTTTAATTTAGAATTATTTGGTTGACACTCGCGTTATTTCGATAAAAATTTTACTTCCAAGTTTTTATGTTTCGTACTTGTCTGTCTCAATGCTTTACTTTCGTTGCATGAAGGAGTGCGACGGGCTGCAGCACGTAGTAGAACATATTCTTTAGAGCCATTGCGAGCTGTCGTCTTGTGACGAACGAAAAAGAACGGCAAATTGACCATCCAAGACCTATTTACGGCCCGCAGCCATCAATGTCTAACCTGAGACCGAGAGTCAGGCAGCAGTTGCCGCAGATCATTATACCATCCTGTCGACTGCTCTAAGCAACCACACCTATTATTTGCTACTTATGATTGAAAATATGCCCTCTGGGTTTGACGGAGTACGGGGCGTTTGCGCATTGCTTTAGGGCTCCGAGAGTGGAATGCGTTCTCCATTAGGAAAGGTTACTTGAGTGATGTTGTAAGTTCGATCATCATGTCACATAATTCAAGCATATTTCTGCTACGTCCGGATGCCGGCTTTTGAACGCTTGCCTCTTCGGCTTTCTGCAGAAACTGAACTTGCTAAAAATGACTTTTGCAATAGTATGCGTTCTGCTAGTAATTTTCACTGTCTTTACAAATTCATGTATGCTTTTGACGAAACATTCACATAAATATCCCTGTTTATGCTCTTGTAACAGCTAATCACGTCTGCTTTAAGTTTTATACTGGAATAAAGAGTATCTTTAGGTTTTAAAAAGCTTCTTTTTATGAGATTTTTGAGGACTGTACAATGTCAATTCAAATGAAATCGTATCTGAGCATTTAATATTGCCCATCATGAACTATGTAAAATAGTCCTCATCCAATGCACATTTTTATGAAACCAATAAGGTATATTTTAATGTTGCGAGGGTATCTAAAATTTCGCTCACACAAGAAGCATTGAGCTTGATGAATGATAACTCTATATGGAGGCGCTAAGTTAGATCGGGATCAAACACATTCGGGAATAAACAACGTATTTTAAAAGTAATTGTATCCGTCCTTTGTGTGTAAAATTTGAAGAAGACAAGGAATTCTACCTAATAACTTCAAGAAATAATAGGTTTGCTTACGCTTTCCATCATATATTTAAATTCGTAAGAGCATCAAAAATCAAGAGAAAATATATTCTGCATACGTAGCCATTTGTACTGGGTGCTGTTTCTGCAGCCAGCCAAAAAGGCATACATGCAAATATCGGCATCTGACCCGGTCCGACTGCCTGACTGCCTCAAAGTCAGCGATCGCAAAATGATAGTACTGTTCGTGCCCAGTGCTAAGGGCAGCAAAACTTGGACTTAAAAAATGCCACTATGAAATGGGACTAAGTCGAATACTAATTCTGACAGTGTTGTCGATTAAATTGAAAATGCAAGTCCCAGGAAGCTTTATAGCGATCTTATTTGAGGAACATTTTGTTCTTTAATAAATAATCGTTAGATCAGTACATTGATATGGTAACACTGTCATTTAAAATTGCCCGCGAGGAGAGAAATAAGGTAAATTGGTGGAAGTAAAAAGAATAGACGCAGCATTCCTACAGTCCAGTAAGAGTGGGCAGTGTGAATTGGGAAAGGACTAGGCAAAATCATGTCAGGGAAGGGGTGGAAGTTGTGGAAAATTCCATGCAAGTCATCCGTTATCTGACTTTAGCCATGGTAATTGTGGAGTTATTCTTTGTGCGCAAGACTTGCTTGCGTAATCTGAGGGCAACCATTTCTTCCCTTGTTAAGAGACGCTATCCCCAGTGGTTTTGGGTAGCTGGGCTAGTTCATGTGATGTCTAGAATCAATTCCAGACGTGCGCAAAGGGTCGGTCTCGAACAGCACTCAAACTTTTGTTGTTGGGAGGCAAAATGTCTCCTTGCCACCCAGTCCTCTCACTGCTTCTGGGCACATTTGAGACTTCTCAAATGGATTCAGACAGCAGATTACAAAATGAAGATGTCATACCTGGAACCAAAAACGTGGTAAGAAGATCCATTGCCACGGCATGAATCGTCTTAAGTGGATTAATTTATCTGGTGCCGTTGTGGGCCAATTAAATAGGCTCTAGAAATCGGTAAGCTACTGCGGATATGGATTACTGAGCACAGGAAAATGTTTGAGGTGGAATGAGGCAAGCTGGAGAATTCGCGGCATATTCGATGGGACCAACCATACCTCAAATTATGACAAGACCAAACTGCTCGATGGAGGCGAAAACCGCATGAACATCGTAGCGGCTTGAGGTGAAATTCGCCAGCTCACAATATATTCACAAGCACAATGATCCATCACCTTTTAAAGTAATACCGAGTCTTTTCCTTGGCAGGATAGCTAGGCAAGCTTGCAGAGCGCGGTCAAACGATGCCTCATTTTTGCATAATTTTCACGTCATTAATCAACAGGCTGAGGAGCCATTCGGATGCATGCATTTAAGCCTTGACCACCCAAATAACGACCATTCACAGTTAGAGGTTTTACTTTTTGTAGGTGCATAACTGATGCAGATTATAAGTAATGCACCCTATGCGTGTCAATCAACCTTGTTTGTTGTTGTTGAGTGGTTTGAGGCAGAATTGAGAACGACTGCTAAATAGAATACCTCCTCCAGCATCTTTTCCATTGTCCAAAGAAATAAAATACATAGAAGCAGTGCTGTTAACGTTTGCCGGACGTTTTGGGCTGTACTTGACCAAACAAATTAAAATAGCATTGTCATTCGTTGACGAACGCTCACTGATCGCTTACTCCTCTAGTTCTGCCTTGGGGCTCACTCTTGGGCCCTGCCAGCAGTCGCACAGCGTCTAGTAGCAAAGGCAGATTAAAAATCCCGAAAAAGATCAGGAACACTGGAATGGTCGTTTCTTGCTCATGAGCTATCATCAGCTAGTCATAAGATATCCCAGGTTGTGCAGCGCTATAAGCTCGAACCCGTGACCTTCTGAGCAGAAGTCTAACGTTTCTAAATATTGACTATATTTGGAGCGTGCAGGGAAATGTCGTGTAGCATCCAACACAAAATACCTGAGTGGAACGCATCAAAGCCCCTATTGCAAGAACAGTAAAAATATTCCATCTATTGAATTGTACACACAAATACTCGAGTTTCCTCTTAACCTATAAGAACCTCAGTTTGAATACAAAACTAAAGTGCGCGTTACCAGACCCACATGCGATTTCTTACGAAACAGCTTGACGACGCTGAACAGGAAAGCCTTCGAAGACCCGCATGTAATGAGGTGAACAGCAATCCTCACTGTAGTGACTAGGCATGGTCTCACACTTTTCAAGAGCCCTCTAACCTAGGATATTCTTTGGTAAAGAAATGGCGGAAAATGAAATATTTGCGACCGTTTGTAGGAAACTACGTCTAGCTAAAGTTGTTTGGTGAACTAGAGACAGTGGTTTTCAAGAGAAATTCAGGAATTTGAGAATTTTAAAAAGCGACAACATGTGATATGTTTTATTGATTACAATATCAGTTACCAATCTGATTCTATACTACCAAATTTCACCATATCGCGGTAGCATTGGTGTTATTCAAACTGATTATTTTTGAAAAAATGGAACTGAACCGTTCAATAGACATATTCGACACTAACTCTGGCGGTGAACCAATTGAATCCTGAAAGATATTCGTGACGAGCTCAGATACGCATATTTCTTCCATCTTTGGCCACCACATGGCGAAGGTGCAAAAGCGATGACTAACAATGGTGTCTCCCAGAGTCCCCCATGTGCTTTCTGATATATATACTCCGGTGTACATGATGACTCACTTAATCGCAGGTATAATTAATGGCATTTTAGCTGGTATTGTGGCTGTCAGTATGTTGAATCATTCAGCCAGCCTAATTTATCCTTATTTACTCCAAGCTTGCGAGTAATTTATGAAGCACTTAGAAATCAACCACTCAGTATTTTTATACAACTCAATAAGCTTTGTGAGCCAAAGAATATTACACAGTTTTTCGTCTTCTCACTCATGCAGTTCATCTGCAGTAGATGTTGGATTGTAGCTTTAATAAATAAAATTTTGAAATAAGCCTAAATAAAGTTTTTTTCCTAAGCATTTATTACAGTTTGCGCGCTCAATTCTGAGTACATTATATGAGTTTTAATCGCATTCCGCTCGAGCGAATTATTTTTGTTATTTCTTTCGGCGGCAAGGAGTTCCTTAGTTGAGGGAGAGATAAGCTGAATAAAGTTTAGAGACGCAAGTTTTCTAGTCGCCGTCGCGGAATCAATAGACTCAAACGCCGTCGAAACTCTTGTAGAGATTGATAGCTGGTCTGATCGAACGCTGTTCCAGACTCGTTTTTTTCTCGTACTCCGCTATCGATGGAAACCACTGTGAGCCCTGCTCAACCAATCTCAATCAGGAAATTAAAGTTGCAGATATATTAAGCACGGGGGTGGAATAAAGGGTGTGGATGGGAAACTCTTATTCAAATGAACTCGTAAATTATCCATCCCATTTATTATCAAAAGTGGTAATGAGGACTCAGAGTTTAACAATTAGACGGTGGTCAGCCCAGTAATAACATGGTTTAACACGGCAGTTCTCGGACTATGCTGAAAACGTTTTACCATAGACGAGACCGTCTAGAAATTCGATATTTTTTCCTACGTCTGCTAGTCCTCTGCAGCTCAATATTTAACGATGATTTTGATAAGGTCTGAAATCTGACTATTAATGCACTTAAGATTTTTGTTACTTAATTTCTAGTCGAATTGACAGAAAAACCGGCTTTAGTAAGCATTATTAAAATCTAATTCAACACCTTAAAATGTGAAATTTGAGAATCCCACAGGCATGCAAGGCAATATTGTTTTTCAATAGAATGCTTCCATCCTAGAGTGTTCTAAGAACTAGATGAGATATGGTATTGTTAGGGGTAGGCTTTATATGACATTTGAGCTTGCGCTCAGTTCTATGGGGAAAAAGTATTAGGGTTGGAAGCAGGGCTAGAGACAGGAGGGTAACCGTTGGGATTATGGTCAGGGGTAGAGCAGGCCTAAGGATTATTGTAAAAGTTCAAACACGAAATATGTATCGACTGGAATTATGCGAAAGGACGCCTGGCGTGTGCCATTACGTGTCTCCAACCCTGGGTGATTCAAATATTTATGCAAAAGTCTAGCTTAATTAAGAGATACACACTAACAATTTTTCATAAAGCAAAGATATACATAAATAAAAAAAATATATATAAAAAGGAAAGGCTTTGGTATTCCTTATAAGGTTCCGCACTTGCCTGTGCAACCTGATACGTTAAACCATCCCTGAAAAATTAACGAGATGCATTTTTATAAGTAGGATGGACTTCGAGAACATTAGAAGACGTTGAGCGCATTAATTAAATATGCCCTTGGCCACAAAAATGTTGCGTGACTGCTGTTGGAACAGTAAGTACCGTAAAGCGCCCTTCCAATCTGATTAATACGCACGCGCTGCAGTGGCTTTTGGTAGTAAATCTTCCCAGCTATCTCAGAAGTAAAGCCTAGCATATTAGTCGTGTATACTTGTAGAGGCCTAAGCTGTGTTTGTACCCGGAGCACAAACATCATCAGGTCACATCCCAAGTTGTAGAAGGTACCTGTGGACGGAGTTTTTCGTGCACGACGAGTTGCTGCCAGGGGTCGCTAGTGAAGCGAGGACTAGTTTTTTAATGTATCCAGTCGTGCCTGATAGAGAGAGAGAGGTGCAACTGCATAGATCTGGGCTTCGCTTGTTCAGGCTATGCTTTGGTAGCCGAGACCGAATGGTTGCACGTGGGTGTTCGTGTTGAAGTCGGTCAAACGGATACAGGTTAGTGAGTCTGGAAGCACTCACCGCAAAGTTGAATGACCTTGAGGCAGCGCGCCTTGAACAAGGAAGTCTGATACAGCAATGTTGGCGGTCGGCTACATACGTAAAGCCTGCGTTTCCACAACGGATAAAATTATAAAATCCGTTGGACATAAATGGTGGAGGAAATCAGGTTGTCTCATGTGACCCATAATGTGTGAGATGCCATCTGAAACCTAGTTGAATGACTTTGAGGCAGCGTGCCTTGAACAAGGAAGTCTGATACAGCAATGTTGGCTGTCGGCTACATACGTAAAGCCTTCGTTTCCACAACGGATAACATTATAAAATCCGTTGGACATAAATGGTGGAGGAAATCAGGTTGTCTCACATGACCCATAATGTGTGAGATGCGATCTGAAACCTAGATTTTGTGCCGCAGCAAGGTCAGTTGGTTTTGAGGCTTAGAAATTGGGCTTTTGCATGTGAGAGAGAGAGAGAGGTTGACATCGAGGAATCAATTTCCTAGAAAACCCATGTTATTACTGGCTGTAATAAATCTAATGACGCTCTATCAGTCATGGCTTCAAAGGATACTAGATGGCGGGTTAACTTCAGCTTTTCCTGCTTTTTACCATGCTTCTAAGGTATATTAGTACGTGGGAGCACTGAGTCACTCCCGTTAAAGTCCAGGTAAATTTGGAGAAGGCACCAGATCATATGTATGTGAATGTATGGGTGCCTTTAGTTTTGGTTATCCTGGTGCGTGCGTTAAGGCGACTAGGTCGTGCTGTGGAGCGCGGATACGGGTACGCCGGCTCTTCAGCCAATGCGCCCACTCCCATATCAGTTAAACCACCGGCTCGAATGGCTCAGATCATTTTTCCTCACTATCAACAGTTAAGCATTTTGAAAGGTATGTCCAACATTTTACGTTTTTGGAAAAATAATATATAAAGGTTTATCCGCTTTTATTTAGTTCTCCAACAACAGGACGTTTTTTGACCTTAGACGTTTGACTGATTTATGCATACGTTTCTACTAAAAAGGTATTTTGCCAGTTTGCATGGTCGGAAATCTATATGTTATGTACAATCCACCAACCAAGTACATCTTTTTAATTATGCATCTCTGTGGAAGTTGTATGGTCTTCTTTAATTGTTATAATGACTGTGATCCAAGTTTTATTACTGCTGCTCAATAAATACAAATGAATGAATAGTTAAATGTTTAAAAACCCTGCACTCATACCTCTAGGTAGATATTTGAGGTTAAATTAAAAGCACAGAAATTACAAAAGAGAGGATTTTGAAAGTCGGCAAGACAACAAGCCCTTGAATGAATGGTTAGAGCGTTCGAGTTCTGATCAGCGGGTCGCGGGTGCAAGCCTTGGGTTTTGCCCCACCTGGGGTAAGGTATGACTTTCGGATGATGGCTTATGAGCCATAAATGGCAATTTAAGTCTCCCTTTTCTTTGCCAGCATTGTAAATGTGCCTTTCGAGAACATTTTATACTAAAACTGCATTAGAAATAAGGACAGTAAACAGAAATAGGGATCTCCCACTTAGTAAAATTTGCCTTGCCGTTGGGTTTTGAATTTTATCCACCTTGTTTGCCCTTTTTTCGCGAGAGTTTTTGTAGTTGTATAATTCTCTCCTTTTTTACCTTTGCCTTATTGATATTTTTCTGATCTCTTTTGCCTTAACTTTGATCACAATGTCATTTGTACAGTAAGCTTTAAAAGTAAATGAAATTCCCAAATGCACTGACGAGAAAACATGCAGCAAGCAGTTAAACTTTTCGGCCAGACTGTTGTAATTGTGATACTTCCGTGCTACATTTATCACGTTTTCATCAACGGAAGCCTATGCACCAATAAACTGCTTTGTTTAGCAACTTGCAGTCATCCGAAAAATAAATTGCCAATTCCCGGCTTCCTGACAAAAACAATTTTCTTTTGGTCTTCAAAAAAACTGCCCTCATGGAGCTACTTTTATTGAAAAAAGAACACAGCGAAACTGAGGTGACTTGTCATGATTAAATACCTGATTAAGTAGTGATAATGACTCCTATCTTTCTACTGCTTTCAAAATGATCGAAAATCTTCGTCATGCGACAAAGGTAAATGGGTGACGTTTTTGTCAACCAGACTTTTTTAAAAGTTGTAAGTCCTTATTCTCATACTTTGATTATTGTATAGACGTAATTGCAGCCACTTACAGGTTTCGCTATTTAAATAATATTAAAGGACTCCTATTTCTTATATTTATATTCACCCACTACCTGCGTTAGTCCGATTTTTTGACTTTCGCAAAATCTTGCAATATTTTCTTGCTGGCCCTTTATTCTCTTTGACAGCAATTTTAACCGTGTAAACCTTTGGCCCCTCACATTTTTAGGATTTTATGGTTTCATTTTCCTGCAAAACTCGCGCTGATGCCACTTTTGATCACATTCTGATCAACCACCTCAAGAGATCTTTCTGTTCAGAACAGAGCTCGTTGTCAAATTCAGATTCTTCTGTAGTTTTCTGCATTCCAAAACCTATTCCACTTTTAAATGTGCGCTGTTAACCGAATCCGAGAGAAAAATATAGGCCCAAGACATGTACTAATAAAAATTGGCTTATTTCAGAATTCGATATCTTACACTATCCCCTTCACTTAAAATATTTTGAAGCAAAAAAGCCGAACCCATTGAGAGCATTGCGAAAAAGTCAACTATCTTACGATAAAATGAAGAAGATAGGAGGTAAGTACAACCTAGTTAACGACTTTAAATCAACTAATTGAAACTCACGGGATTTAAGGGAAACGGGAAGCTATCTCACGGGCAAAGTGATCCTTGATCGGTGTAAGGAAAAGCAAGCTGGAAACGGCAACAGAGCTAAATTGTAACGCAGGTAACTGAGGGACGAAAGTTAAACGCGTAAAAATGAAATCAGGGTCAAGCTGTCCTCAGCCAATGTTCTCAGTTTGTCCGGCTATTGTGTTCCCATCAACTTTTAATCAATAGAGTCGAATCTTCGCATTATAGGTGTGCATATTAGCAAGGAAGAAGAAGAAGGTTGTTGGCTCACCGGAATCATGGAATTATTTATCTAAGCTTTCGAAATCCTTTCTTTGATGTGCTCGTCAGACGAAGCTCCAATGGCGAACTAGAGACTACGGTCTACAGAAAGGCGATGAACACCTCGCAGTTTCTCAATTTTCCCAGCAGTTATCTGATGGCACACAAACAAAGCTGCTTAAGGACACTGTTTAAACAAATTCAGACTCACTACAGCGATCCGGAAGAAAACGCACGTGAGGCCAGTTATCCCCGAGTTCATAACCCAAGGTCTACGTTTTCACACTTGGAGCACGAGACTCTAGCAACCCCTAAGGTATGGCACGCACTGGCATACATAAAGGACGAATAAAATCCTAATGAACAGTCGGGTGTAGAGTTATCTTGGCAGTTGAAGTTATTTGGAAAGACACTACACCTGGTAAACCTTTTGGCCCGGTTCCGTATGAGAAGTTAGACGCCAGTTGGGAGGAAAGTATATTCTCTGCATTAATATTGGCGAAGGATTCTGAAGAAGTTGTCTGCCGGACGAGGGCACATCCAATGACCGCGAGAGCGGCATCTCGCTGTGCAGAGTCGTCACAGGACATCCACGGAGATCATGTGTGAGTCAGCCTTGTAGGTAATAGGCGGGGTGTAAAGGTACTAGTTAGGGGTAGCACCACACAGATAGCATTTGGTCGCTCCATTTGTCGCGTACCGGTAAAGTTGGGTTCTTTCCAACGACCACACCCCGGGCAACCGTCATGACCGGTAGGCTAAAACAGGTGAGGATCTCTGGTGTTGTGTGTGCCTCCACACCCCGCATGTTTAACTCCCAACCTTCCCACCTCCCCCCTCTCTAAAAGTCCTACGGTGGGAGCGACAGCAACCTCATAGGCGGCCCAGGCTAACTCGGGTCGTTTCCCCACTAAAACAAATCCGTGACCCATAGTGGAGTTCGGCAGCCGTCAGGGATGTCCGAACAGCCCTATTTAGGGACAGCACTGCTTGCCTCCTCGCGGAGGAAGGGGCTAAAAAAGGTGCCCTAAACAAATGCTGGGTATCACGTCATCTGCAGCCGGCCGCGGCTCGCAGATCGAAAAATACGCGGTCGTAAAACTCAAACAAACAACAAAACCCCCCGTTCTTGTCCCCCTCGCCATACCCTTCAGGCTGCTCGGGTGAGTCCACGCACACCAGCAGCCTGGAATGCTCGTTCTCTTTAAGACAAGCATATGAGCAACCGGCCGGAACGGAGAACGGCGCTAGTCGCTCGGGAACTGGCGCGATACAAGGTGGACATTGCTGCTCTCAGCGAGACTCGATTCTCTGAGCAGGGTCAGCTGGAGGAGGCGGGGGCCGGCTACACCTTCTTCTGGAGCGGCCAGCCAAAGGCAGAGTGACGCGACGCTGGTGTCGCCTTTGCCATCCGGAACGACATCTTGGGACGTCTGCCTTGTTTGCCACTGGGTTTCAATGATCGCCTGATGAGTCTCCACCTGCCTCTTCGGGGAGACAAGTTCGCCACCATCATCAGCGTCTACGCTCCCCCAATGACGAGCTCTGATGCGGCAAAGGACAAATTCTACGAGGACCTGCACGCCCTGCTGGCTACTGTGCCGAAAGAGGACAAGTTAATTGTCCTTGGTGACTTCAACCTCCGCGTCGGGACGGACCACGCTGCCTGGAAGGGAGCTGGGTACTGGGTGCTGGGTACACACCGTATCGGTAGCCGTAACTATAACGGTCTTATTCTTCTGCGAACGTGTGTGGAACACCGTCTCCTGCTGACCAACACCTTCTTCCGCCTTCCGACGCGGGAGAAGGCCACGTGGATGCACCCTCGGTCGCGGCGCTGGCATATGCTTGACTATGTTCTCGTCCGGAGGCGAGAACTATAGGACGTGCTGGTAACCAAGGCGATCCGCGATGCCGATGGTTGGACAGATCACCGCCTCGTCATCTCCCAGATGAGGCTCCGACTGCCACCCCGACGTAGGCCCCAAGGTAAGAGGCCGCCATGTAAGTTAAATACTCTTTTATTAAATTTGACTGTTCAGTGTTTTTATTTCAGCAACCAAATAACCGAGAAACAGGAGGAAATAAATGCTCCAGATGATAAGGCTACCGTGGAGAAACGATGGGGTCAACTGCGAAATGTCATCTAGTCCACCGCCCTCGAAGTACTCGGACGTGCACACCGTCAACACCAGGCATGGTTTGACGACAATGACGCCGACATCAGCACCTTACTCGCGGAAAAGAATGTTCAACAAAAAGCCTACATAGACCTTCGGACTGACGCCACCAAAGCAGCCTTCTTCAGATGCCGGCGCCTTATACAGCAACGGCTGCGGGAGATGCAGGATGCCTGAATGATCCGAAAAGCTGAGGAAATCCAGGGGTATGCGGATCACAATGAAATTAAAAACTTTTTCGAATTCATCTATGCCATCAACGGCCCGTGTATCAAAAGGACCGCACCGATGCTCAGCTCTGACGGAACAACACTGCTGACAGAGAAATCGCGAATTCTGAATCACTGGGCCTAGCACTTCAGAAGTGTCCTTAATTGCTCATTAATTGCTCATTGCTGCCATTGACTGGTTCCCTCAAGTGGAAATGAACAATGACCTGGATCTGCCGCCTTCCCTACCAGAAACCATCCGTGCCGTGCAGCAGATTTCCAGGAGTAAAGAACCCGGAACCGAAGCAATCCCACCGGAAGTCTACAAGCACCGTGGGCTCCGGCTGACGGCAGAACTGACAACACTCTTCCAGGAGATGTGGGGCCAAGGACAAGTTCCTAAGGATTTCAAAGACCCGACCATCGTCCATCTCTACAAACGGAAGGGGAACCGCAACTCTGTGATAATCACAGAGGCATCTCGTTGCTCAACATCGCCAGGAAGATCTTCGCCCGTATCCTTCTCAATCGTCTGAACGGTCACCTAGAGCAGGGCCTGCTCCTGGAAAGTCAATGTGGCTTCCGTCGACACCGCGAAACAACCGATATGATTTTTGCCACCCGCCAGCTACAAGAGAAGTGTCAGGAGATGCGAACTCACCTATACACTACCTTCGTGGATCTAACGAAAGCCTTTGACACGGTGAATCGTGACGGAATGTGGAAAGTTATGCAGAAATTTCGTTGTCCTGAGCGGTTCACGCACATGGTGCGTCAGCTTCATTACGGGATGACGGCGCGCGTCACTGACAATGGGACGGTATCCGAAGCATTCGCAGTGACCAACGGAGTAAAGCAGGGCTACGTATTGGCTCCTACCCTGTTCAGCCTCATGTTCTCGGCTATGCTAATGGACGCCTACCGTGATAAACAGCCTGGGATCTATGTCGCTTATAGAACTGACGGACACTTTCTTAACAGTCCGCGTATGCAGACTTCAACGCATGTGTCTAAGACTACAGTCCATGACTTGCTCTTCGCGGACGACTGCGCCCTTAACACCGTGACGGAGGAGGATATGCAAAGGAGCATGGACCTCTTCGCCGCAGGCTGCGCCGATTTTGGATTAACAATCAGTACAGCCAAAACTGTTGTCATGCACCAGCCGCCACCCAGCGTTAAATACAATGCTCCTCGAATCAATGTCAACGGCGCTCAACTCAAAAACGTGGAAACCTTTGCTTATCTAGGAAGCACGCTGTCTCGCAACACGAGAATCGATGACAAGGTTGCCCAAGGGATCTCAAAAGCTAGTCAGGCCTTCGGCCGGCTGCAGGCCGCAGTGCGGAATCATCACGGTATTCATCTGAACACCAAATTAAAGATGTAAAAGGCCGTCGTCTTGACAACAATCCTTAACGGAGCGAAGACATGGACCGTTTACTCGAACCAAGCCAGGAAGCTGAATCACTTCCATCTCAGATGCCTACGCAGAATACTTAAGCTGAGGAGGAAAGACAGGATCCCGAAAACGGAAGTCCTGGAGCGGACATGATTCCTCAGAATTCACGCCATGCTGAGGCAAGTGCAACTGCGATAGAGCGGCTACCTGGTAAGAATGGACGACGAGCGGCTACCCAAAGGACTTTTCTACGGAGATATCGCTACGGGTGCTCGCCGGCAGAGAGGTCAAAAATGGCGCTACAAGGACACTTTGAAGAAATCGCTGAAGCAACTGCAAATCAACTCGACGACCTGGGAGGACCTCGCCCAGGATGGATCGGTATGGAGTAGATCCGTGAAGGCTGGTGTAGCAATCTATGATGCAAACCAGATCGCCGCTGCAAAAGCCAAAATAGCCATACGAAAGTCACCAGCGCCTAGGACCAACACCGCCACTGCCCAGGCCCTTCCAACATGCCCGCGCTGTCAACGCATCTTTCGTGCACGAATCAGCCTGGTTGGACATCTTCGGACGCAATGCACCAACAATCCGACAATTCCATCTTCTACGTCAAATTCCTTCAACCCTTTTTCAGACGCCCCCACCCTCACGCCTGGCATCAATTCCATTACTCCCACCATCATAGAGACCACATCCCTCTACTCATCGTCTTTTACCCCCACCACCGTAACCAACATCGACGTCAAAACCTCAACCACCATCATCAGCGATGGGGACTCTCTCCTAAACTGTCCAAACTGCGATCGCACATTCATCTCACGCATCGGCCTGATCGGTCACTTGCGAATCCATCGTACAGAGATGGTGAACCAGTGCCTGGAGCACCCAGACAGAGCAGATATCACCATCTCCACTGCCCTCCCTGTCCTCGCGCATTCACTCATCGAATGGGCCTATTCGGTCACATGCGCTTCCATGACAGCGAAATTCACCCCAATGCCGACAGCACTAATACCCCATTAACACCCTCCGATCTTACCATTCTTAAAGCCACAGCCACAACCACTACCATGAATGACATCCCCAGCCTCTCCCGATTTCTACTGCCGACACTGAACCCACAATTCCAACTCACACATTGGCCTGGTCGGTCACCTGCGAATCCATCACACGGAGTCTGGTGAACCAGTGCCTGGGCTCCGACATACGAACGACGCGCCCGCCTCCACTGCCCTCACTGCTTCCGCACATTTACACACCACATGGGCCTATCAGAACACATGCGTCTCCACGACAACCTGCAGTAAACCACCGGAGGCTAAGCCACGTCAGCGCACATTATCTACACTAATACAACGACAACACCCTCATCATCATCATAATGTACCTGATAAAATCACGGTGTCCTAGAAACCGTGACTTGGAAGGCTACCAATCTTACGCTTACACCAGACCACGCCGTCGGCGCAGTGTATGTGTTGTGTGTGTCGAGTGACTGACTAGTGGAATGGGAGTTTGACGGCAGTGGCTACTCCATATCCCCTGAGTAAGTGAATCCTTGTGTGTGCGTTATGTGGGCCAGGTCGTGCTGTGGCGTGCGAAGACGGGTATGCCAACCCGTCAGCCAATGCGCCCACTCCCACATTAGACAACTGACCGGCTCGGACAGCGGTCTGATTGTGGGGGTGGGGAAGAGAGTGAGGTCGAGAACTCAGCGTATTTTTCTCACTATAAACAATCTGACGCGCTTGAAACTATCACGGTAGGCTAAAAGCCGTGGCTTGGAAGGTTGCCAACTGACGCAATAACTCGGACCGCATGGTCAGCCCAATCGGTGTTTCGTGTGGAGTGGCTGACTGGCGGACTTAGAATCAGGCCTCAAATAATTTCTTCTTACTGTGGCCTTTATGGCACTCCCACTCCGTGGGATCCGAGTCAGGTGCGGTGGTACACCCAGGGGCAGCTCCGGCCGCGCCAGCCACCTGCGCCCTCTCCCATCTCTGGTCTTCTTGCCTGTGCGTGACACCGGGCTCAGTTGGGTATAAGGAGGTAGTGCGATAGCTGCAGCGCAATGCAACTATCAGTTAAATCTAATTAACGCGCAAGTCACAGTCCCTGCACCACCTGGTGTGGAGCATATGGTGGACCTCGTCGAAATTGACTGTCGAACTGTCAGGCAATGGGCACAAAAGAACCTCATTTTGCAATTTGAAGTGGAGGAGGGGGTGATTTATGTGGTAAGCACACCCCCTCATACGACGTTTTGTACGAGAGGAAGGTTGTTAGAAGTCTCCGTTTGAAGGGTAGCAACCGATTGGTCCTCAAATACATTCAGTGTTAGCGTGACCAGAATTTAAGCTATGTTTGCGGGATTGCTAATCTCAGATCTCAGAGGCTTTATATTATGCACATAATACCGTACGACTCGGCTTTTCATAACCTCTTAAATTCCCCGTGAACCTAAATGTGTTCTTCTTAGGTACATTCAACTTGCACTCCTTTAAGTAAAGGCATGTCCTTTAAACGCTTTGAAAATTATGATGACGCACAAGTCACCGAAAACTGGGTACAAAAGAGCTTGCCTTGGAATAATTTGCGCTCTTTATCATTGTAAAATGCGATTTTGTCGGTTACTACATCGATGAATTGGAAATCAGACCATTTTACTGCGTTAAAAACTATCTGACCCTCGTTTGAGTTTGTAAACGAGGACGCCCAAACCTCAGCAATGCCAGTGTGAACGTTAGGTTTTGGATTTATCGCCTCCCTGCTGAGCAGCGAAAACCAATCTTAAAGGGTATGGATGAGTTGTTTTCGAGTGCCATTCTGGAAAATTGAAGAGCATAGAAGACGAAGTGGAATGACTGAATGTGAATTAAAATAATTAGGTGATGTGAAATTTCAGTTGAGCTGAAGTTCTGAAAGAGACAACAGACTTGAAAATGGTTAAGTGGTTCGTCCAATTTTACTTAGCAATGATACCGTAACTGCAGAAAATTTTGTTAACTGATTACCTGTGACCAAAATCCCCGTAAAGAACGAATCTCCACTTCTTCCTAAAATTACCGTAAATCAAACCACTCTCAGCCAACAGGACACCGAACCGTAGAGACCGTGGGCGGTCTCGTCTTGTAGTCGAGCGACTGTCCAGAAAAGCAAACCCCTCGATCTCAAGTGCTCCTTTAACTGTATCGCATTCTGAAATCGGCGAGGATTTTTCCATTCTGACATAGTAGCGCGTACTGATCACTTAAAATACGACAACACAGAGCGGATGCAATTGACGATGTTTAACTCTTATTGGGGACTAGTATTTTCTGGCAGTCCTTGCGAAGGAAAACTTAGATCTTAGTCTCCTGTTCGCTTGCACCTTTGATCGTTTTTCTTGAGTCAAAGCCATCGGTGACACGCAGGCAACAGCATACCGTCTACCACCGCTTGCCTCAGAGCAACGTCTTTAACCGAATCGATGGTCGACTGGAGTTTCCTTTCAGTCTAGAATTAATCACCAGACCGAAAAAAGTAGGTCCAGTAGCCGGTTCGAGTCGTTGTTATTGTAATTTTGTCAAGGACTGCTTCCGCGACCCGACTTATCCGGAACGAACTATTCTACGACTCTACTAACGGACTCGATCGATAGGCAATCGGATAATATGGGAATAGTGGCCATGCGGGTAGGACAGGTTAAGGGACAGAACAGGGCAGCAACCTGTTTCCAATAACAGATAACTTTATGTGTTCCTCATCCTCGATCAAGTGGTCTTGTTTCTTGACTCTGAAGTAGACTGCATTAAACATCTAGTTATGCACACCTAACGACACGCCAAGCGAGCTCTGGCCCTGTCCACTGTGTTGTGTACCGGGTTATTAGGGTCATGCAATAGTTCTTTGTTGGTTAGTGCGGCTGAACAGATAGTTTTGCCGTTATTTTTAATTCAAAATTTTTTGTTTTACTGGAAAACTTAACTGCCAAAAGAGCTGCTATTTTGGTGATGAGCCGAAAACTCGCAAAACGGTCTGCCCCGTGTGTCATGTCTCCGGACAGATCAGGCAGCTAAGGCAAATGTTGTCATGCTGGTGATAAACGCCGAATTCCGGATGCAGAATCGGATAAACAAGAATAATGCATTAATGCCAGAATCCCCTCCCCTCTGCACTTGCTCACAATACGAAAGTTTTGAGAAATAAACAGAAAAAAAGAATTCAAAATATAAATCCCCGACTGGACAGGAAATCAGTGCCAATAACTTATTCTTGCTTTAGCTTTACCGCTACCGATAGGATATTGAGCTTCCGATCGGAAAGACGGGACTTTGGAGTTGGAGGAAGCAGTACCCCTTCTCACACAACTAAACATTAACATATTGCATCTTTGATTGGTTGTTGAAGCGAGTTAAAAATAAAAATACAACCCTTATTCACGTCATTGCTGCCATATTTACCTCTCGCGCGAATAACTGGGTCTTTCGCTACAACCTGGGTAGGAAGTACGGTAACTTATCAATCTTTATGTAATAAAAGGACTGCCTGCAGGCAGCTTTCGAAAATTGCGCAGTTATAGCGCAGTATCTTAAGAATTTAAACAAAATATTCATAGGGGCTTTGGTAGCGTTGCCGAAAGCCTTGTTCCAAAGATTTTATCCGCGTTCGCGCATTAATTTCCGAGCACATTAAAAAATGCAAAAGACAATGAGGTAGCCGGGACAAGTAATGTCCCAGCGGCCGTTATTCCTCTGACAATGATCAGAAAACGGACCGTAATTTTGTTTCTTTCCCCCGCCCTCCCGTACCCTGACAACCGTACGATTTGTTCTACCAGCCCGCATATTTGACTTGGTTACAGAGTGACATAAATGTAAAATGCCTGGCAAGAATTTATCGAAAGCTAATGTATGCTCGCAAAATTGTCTTTTGAACTTTTCAATTGAACTTTTGCTACTGTACAATTAAGCAAGGTGGCCTTTTGTTTTCTATCAACGCGCAACTGCATGCATGTTTTCTCAAAAGGATGTTTGCTTATCCCAGGGCGACTGAGAGAGGCAAGGACTTTTATATCGACTACTCCCGCATGGATCGATAGATCGATGAATCAGAAGTCATGCTGGCAAGTTTGCCCGCCATCGATACGATCGGAGTTCCAGATAACACTGTTGAATCATTATGAGGTTTGATAACGAGATTGCTCATCTGAGGTTTAAAGTTTTTTTTTAATTTATCGAAAATTTACGGGACCAGCGTGACACTTCTGTTATTCAGTAACCACTACAAATATGCACTTCAATATATAAGTTTCTTTAAAACGATGATAAAAGTTTGTTTTGAATGCCCAATTTTTCCTTCCGTGACGTCAGACGAGTTGTCACACTACCTGACCTCAGGATCCTTCGCATTAGAGTTCTGTTTTGATTACGACTGAAGATACATTCTGTGACCCCATGCATAAAATATGCCGAAATTTACGAAAGATTGATAACCAATAGCAATTCGGCAACAACCCATAATCACAGCTTCGAAATACTAATGAAACATATTGAGTAAATGTTAAAGTTGAAGGAAATGGGGAAATCAGTATATTAATGTTGTGAACTACCATCTTTTTGAAAAAACGCCAAACTGTAAACATGAAAATCCCTGTAAAAGCGACGATTTTTACTTGTTTAAATTGCTTTGTAATACATTTAGATTCTGTTCTATTTGTTTATAAAAACCTTCAAACACGATATTTCTTAATATCATTTACCGAAAAAGTGAGCTTTTTGGACACTCCTCTTAATGGAGGTGGCCGAAAACTAATTGCCGAGAAAAATGAATGTCCACAACACAAATTGACAATAAATATGCCTAAGATCAAATACAAACCTTCTATAATAAGTTACCCGTTCAAAAAGCATATTAATGATATACTTCGTTGATAAATTTTTGCGGATTTTACCTTTTTCTATCTTTACGTCAATGTGAAAATGTAGAAAATTTATTGGTTTTGAACTTTCCCGGAAATAATTAACATTTGTTTTGGCCGAATATGAAATGACTCCTATTTCGCTTAAAGTGCAATGGTTTTTGCTACATTTGTTTACGTTAATGCCCACTCTAAGACTGCAAGTACAAAAAAGGTATCCAAGCATATGATAAAACTTTGATAAAACTGCTTATCCCCTGTCAATTGCGTTTCTATATTCCGGATTAGCGGAAAGTATGTTGTACAAAAAAGGTATCTTTCGCATACTTCCTATTTAACCTAATTGTTCTGTATTCCATCTTCACTCTATCTTAGACATATTTTGTTAACTCTCTTCATTTTCGCAGTATTAAAACAAAAATAATGGCAAACACGTCGGATATTCGCACAAAATAATTGTTAGAGCTGAATTCGTTTCTCGTTTCCGGAAAACAATGAAATTCCTTCCATTTCCCTGCAGCCGATTTTTATTGATCTCGCATCACATTTTCCAGTTCCCGAAGAGATGTATTTTAAAATGTTCTTATTTATATTAATTTTATTTTATAGCACAATACGCAAAACTACCAACTTTGATCTGTGATATTAAATATGACAGGACTTTCCTTGAATGTCCGGTAACCTCTGATTTCGCACAGATTCTCCCTGTTTTCGCTTAATATACAAGATTGAACATGCAGTATTCTTTAGAAAAGGTTTTCTGAGCCTCCAATCCACTCAATAAATCAAAATTAGAAGACCAAATATACACTAAAGCATATTATGAAATGTTGATGACACGTTGCATGAGTTAGGTCGCCTACTGGGGTGATAGCACCCGTAAGTGCTAATCAGGCAATATGTTTCAAACGAGCCTTCTAATCAGTGTCGTACGCCAGTTTGGAGCAGGTGTGCTATGAGTCATGGCAACAGACAAAGTACCTCAGTACCGCAGAGGACCAAAAAGCTCTAGAGTCTCTTTCCTGTTGGTACTTTAACTGTCGGACGCCTCAGTTGTCGCTGAATCTTTTCCATTCTGGTAGATCTAGAATGCAAAATCAGCATTCACACCCGTGTTGACTAGAGCTGTCACCTGATCGGCTTCATCTCATTTATGCCAAATACGAGTGGTTGGTGTTCCTTGAATCCATTAATGTAGAGATCCTGATTTTTCGCGCAGTGCGTCTTGCTAGAGAGCACTTACTTAACATTGCGACGCACACGGGAACGGAGATTCGTTTTTTTGCGACCGACAGGTAGGAGCTGAAAATTTTGTAAAATATCTCTTGGAGCTAGTGATAAGAAGTGTCTATTTACAAAGTTGCGGGACAAGAAGCTTTTTCAGGACATCAGATTGTCGTTTGCACAAAAGACTTAAACTTTTTAGAGCTATATGCTTTCTATGGACTGATTCTAGCACTGCTGGACTTCAAGATAGACACGTTGGGAGACAAGTACGTGCTTCGGTAACCGTCGCATATAAAGATGTAGAGCACATAAAATCCTACCAATCCACCTTTGCACTCAAATCCCAGGTAAAACATAAACTTACAATAGATTTGCTATCTCATGAAATGTCAACCGAAAATGCTTAACTGTTTTCTGCATTCGAAAATATTAGGTTACTTAGATTGTAATAGTAATTATTACTAAGATACTTGAGTTACAGTCTGACATCGGCTTTTAAAAGATTTTCTTGCCAATCGCTTTTAAAAACTATACTTCCGTATGAATAAGTTATTAAGTAATATACAGTTTCTCATATATTTTAGATACTGTTATAAATTCAGCTACACTACATTGCGTATGAAATAATGTCTTTGTCAAAGTGTAAATTTTAAGGAGTTGCATCGCTTTAAGAAGGTTTCCAATAATGAGGTTTTTAAAATCATTAAATTTCCATACATGCAATACCCTATTCGTACAGTTTGTACTATTGCTTACCAAGTATAAGACGTAGTCCATAACCAATATGAGCATTATGTGCGATCTTCCTAACAACCAAGAGAACTGTGCCCTTCCCTTTAGAAAGTCTGAACATGTCTGAAAGTCTGAACACAAGTCTAACAACGGCTCAGGTTTAAATTAATCGGCAATTGACCAAGTCATATACTACTGAAGAAGAAGATTTAATTGCATAAAAATCTAAAAATGACAAAAAAATATATTTCCATTTATAGGGTATGGAAAATAGTTTAGAAAAATTCCTCCTGTTTCAGAAATTGCAATTTCCAAAGGCGATCAAAATGAAGCTCGTATAAAAGATGGCCTGCCATCGTAAGGGAACTATTCCATGAATTTTCTGCACGATAGTACTTATCAGAACTTAAATTTAGCAGTATTTTCAACCGAAAAGATATTTGCCAGTTTCACTTTACATTTTATTAGAAAACCCATCCACTCTGCTCCGCATAATGACTCACACGTGAGACATCACTGATTTTCACAGTGCATCCTTTCTACAGCCGACTATCCAGGCGAAAGCTTACCGTACGTAAGGTCGTGCACATCTCCTTGAAGTTGGAAGACGTCAACCGAGGTAGCCTGGATCATTGAGGTAGCACCGTTTGGCGTGTGGCATAAGAGGACGGACCCTTTAACCGTGTCAGACGCTACGCTAAGTTCCAATACAATTTTACTAACAGGCTGAGATAGTGGGTAGTGACCCGTATCTGATACTGATGATAGGTTCGAATTGAAATCCAAAACGTCAGACGACTGGATGTCGTTTCCCAGCGATCGCATCGACTTGGTCTCAATAGTGGGTTATGTCAGGATCACATTTATGGCCCTCCGCAGACAAAAATTACCTGTGAGCTTACTTCGGGGGAACTTAGATTTCGGTGCTAAGGAAACGCTTGAGTAAATGTTATAAATAAGGTTAGGGTCAGTGTTGAGTTGAGGCTCATCTTTAATGGCGAAAGGGGTGGGCTCAGCCTTTCCCATGTCGAGGAGGGGCTGACAGAAGGAAGTAATTTTGATCGACGGTTTTTGCATGAAAGAGTGTAGAAAACCCTCGAAAATCCATCCTTATGGCAACCAAGCGAATAAATAGTAGAAATTGAGCCCATCGTGAAGAGTCAAACGTCATTAGTCAGTCAGGTTAGAAGTCATGTTAGAAGGATTCCTTTTGTGGGTTTCTTTTCATGACATCCGCACCCATCAGTGATCTATACCAAGCCCAGTCTATCCTACGGCGTTTAAAATGGCGACAAGATCGTGTGTGTGACACGTGTAGACGGATATCGTGGCTTTTTCCATAACCTGGTCGGCGCCTACCTCCTGTTTTGTAATTGCAGCAAGGCGGTTGACCAAGACGATTATGTGAAAGTCATCATTGCTGAACCCACCTGGTGCGTGATGTCGCTTGCAAAACATATTGAAGACTATTCCATCAACATAATAATGGATAAGAAAATCATATATTCCTCGAATTTTGGCCTGTTTACATGTGAGAATAGGAAATCTCTTGGTCACAAAGATGGCGGTGAGCTTATTTAGAGGAAGAGTAGCTATCCTCTGTCCTAACACCAACCCTAACGTGAACCATAACTAACCACTTAAACCTTCCCCTAAAATTAACGTTCACATTACCTTATACATACCCCTGGACTGAACCCTAGTTCTGAACTGAACTCCAGACATAACTATCTCCCTAGACCTAAATGTACCCTTAACCGTCATGTCCAGGCTATTTAGCGAGTGGTCAACTGATTTTTTTCTATTTTCGTGGGTTAAGAGGTTGTTACACCGAGGCTTTGTGTTTGACACTTGCAAAATGGCAGCATCGCGAGATTAGACGTTTGATAATTTTTCATATCATGCAGTTTACTCTGCCTGTACTTGCATCGGTTAATATCAATAAAATTTTAGGCGTCGTCAATGTGTTGCAGTCCAAGAGCTCTATGGAGACGTCATCTGCCTGTTAGTCTGGGCAAAATATAAGGCTACCTAACTTGTATGATTAATAAACAGCCCATCGACCACAACGTGACCACTCACTCTGGTATGAACGCGTCAGGTTTGACTGCCCACCCACTTGCCAAATCAGTCAAAAGGGTTAAAGGTAGGCATTTGCATTAAGACTTGGCAACCTTAAAATTCCTTCCTGCAGCGCCTAAAAGGGGCAGGACCGCCACGAATAGCTCAAATGCACCATCTACCCACAATCCATCAAGCGAATTCCAATGGGTTTGGTTTGGTTTTATGCCTAGCACAAAAGCGCTTATTTGTACGCGTTTCATCTCGAAATAAACTGCTGCGGACCATACAACGTACTTTAAATGGCCACATACGTACATGGAGGCATTTTAGGCGAACCTTGGTCAGAAACGTGAACAAGAACACCTTGGTTAAATGTGGCTTTGGGTTGAATTCCAGGACGGTGTCTCTCATAACTTTTAAGCCTCAAATCTCATGTGACTTCAAACCCTTCACATAATCCTAACTCATTACCTCCTCAAACCACGACAATACGGCACACTTGGACGTGGAAAAATGTTTCCCGCATATAGTTAGCATTTCATTGCTAATTATTTTGTTTGATTGCTCTGCAGTTTCATTTAGAAAAACATGCGTTGTAAACTTTAAAAAATTTTGTATGATTTATTAAACGGGAGTGTTTATTTACATCGTTTTTAGTGGGTACTATTTTCACGTAAATACAAACGGAAACACTTGCGTTTTAAGGACCTTTACCAAAGTTCATGACATTTACTAGAGGCGTTAATGTAAGTGTTTTTTTTAAAGGAAAACACGAGTCTTTTGGCTTAAAATTGCATTTGAGGGTAACTTTTCAATTTTTCTAAGTGGAAAAAATGCCAGTAAAAGTAATTGTTATTTTTTCAAGGAAAATGATGATAAGTGACCGTTGAAAACAGTAGTAAATGCAGAATTGGAAACGTTAAAAAAATTAAACCATATTATGATTTGATATATTCAGTGTTATTTTGCTAAACGTTTTTAGCTAGCACCTCAGCTGTCAATATAGTGTCACATGTAAGCCCTATTTTTAGTCAATTTAACTATTTTCTTTCAATAAACCTAGCACTGAGCAACTTTTTTCCCGCATCATAATGGTTAAGCTAACTGCCAAGATTTGTGAAAAGCAATTCAAGTAAAGCATATTCAAGTAAGTTTATTGCAATTAAATGCTTATTTAAAGTAGAAACAGCAAAGGACCAAATTCTTATCTCCAATAACAAAAATTACTGCGAAATCGACCAGTTTATGCTGGAAAATAAAAGGAGCCGACGAAGGTCAAGTGTTTTGGCAAGTTTAAGTGTGCAGGGATAATTTGAAGACCCAAACAAGTCATTACCCCGATAAAGGATGAGCAAGACAGTTCTGAAGTGCCCGAGTAAGTTTTATTCGGAGGTTCTATCTTAAAGCCCTTGCCTCTATCTCTCAAATAAACTAAACCCGAGATCAGATGATGCATCTTTTTTATCGAAATGCATGCGTATCTCAGACCCAGTAGAAACCACTTGCCGTCTTAGCGGAGCGGCCTCACCTCTCCAGTTCACAAACCCCTTTTTTATCACAATCCGGTCATATTCAGCGCATGCAGGGGAGTCTGGAAGACCGACATGACCTCATCTGGGGCAGAGCTGAAATCTGACCCCATGCCCTAATACTGAAACGTGATGTTAAAGTAAGGCGCTGCATTGACAGCATCTGACAGACTGTGCATTGAACGTCACGGTCCTGATGCAACCACTCCGACGGAGATTTCTCGCCTCCATGCAAATTAGTTACGCACACAAGCTGCAAGTATATCCTGGTTTAAGGGTTTTTTTTCAAAAGCTTTCAACTAAAATATACTCCTTGAATGAAGTAGTACGCGTGACTGATATGGGGGCTTGGATCAATTTGCACAATTGTCATGTACGTCGTAAGAGAGTGGATGACGGATTCAAAGTTTACTGGGCCCTCTCATGAAATTTTGCGCAAAATTCGAAGCTGTATTTTGTTTCGAAACGATTACCTCAGCGGGGTTATACTATGAGTTACCGAGCAGAAAAATGTTGCATACCCAACAAGCATCATTACGATATATAAACATACGATGCTTTATGAATGAACTTTTCACGGTCTTAAAAGGATACAATGTTTCACGTTTGTACATTGAAGAAAAGGTCGTTCGCGAGATAGAGGCATACTACTTATGCGGTCATTTGAAAGAGAGTTTCGCATTTGCCGGCCATAGGAAATACGTACACACAAAAGCTGAAATCCTCATGTTATTGGGACTAGGCTGCCGAATATATACTATCACCACCGTATTTAAGCGATTTTTTCGAATCAAACAAAAAATGCACAATTTTGGTTGAAATTTCATAAGATATCATATCTGCTGGACATTTAAGCAATGAAAGCTCTGAAACCTATCACAAATTCCTAGAAAACTGCTGAAATACTGTTAGTTACTGTCCGGCGAGTAGAAATTCGAATTGAGTGTCTCAATTTGCGAGTCCAAATGCGCAAAGAATTAGGTAGACGTGACCATGCTGCTTGATATAAAATCTTTATAGGTGTGCGGGCCGTTTTCAGTTGATTTGTGTGGGTTCTGTGACGGTGATAACTAAATAACTCCACTGATTGACATTTCTGAGCTCCGTAAGTGGATGATCTCCCTATCTCCTCCTTGAACTGCCGATCTAACTTTTTAATCCACGAACCCAGCTGACTGCAGAAGGCCTGCTTCGATGGAAGAAATGCCAGGAGATTTATGCATCCTGAGAGATTGTGGCATTTTTTGGGAAAAACTTGGGCCCGAATAAGATATCCATGGACCGCAGAAAAGATGCGTCGATGGCTAGCCGATCCAACGTTTTCATACTTGAACTGCCGATCCAACTTTTTAATCCACGAACCCAGCTGACTGCAGAAGGCCTGCTTCGATGGAAGAAATTCCAGGAGATTTATGCATTCTGAGAGATTGTGGCATTTTTCGGAAAACTTGGGCCCGAATAAGATATCCATGGACCGCAGAAAAGATGCGTCGATGGCTAGCCGATCCAACGTTTTCATACTTGAACTGCCGATCCATTTTTTTTAATCCACGAACCCAGCTGACTGCAGAAGGCCTGCTTCGATGGAAGAAATGCCAGGAGATTTATGCATCCTGAGAGATTGTGGCATTTTTCGGAAAACTTGGGCCCGAATAAGATATCCATGGACCGCAGAAAAGATGCGTCGATGGCTAGTCAATCCAACGTTTTCATACTTGAACTGCCGATCCATTTTTTTAATCCACGAACCATGCTGACTGCAGAAGGCCTGCTTCGATGGAAGAAATTCCAGGAGATTTATGCATTCTGAGAGATTGTGGCATTTTTCGGAAAACGTGGGCCCGAATAAGATATCCATGGACCGCAGAAAAGATGCGTCGATGGCTAGCCGATCCAACATTTTCATACTTGAACTGCCGATCCAACTTTTTAATCCACGAACCCAGCTGACTGCAGAAGGCCTGCTTCGATGGAAGAAATGCCAGGAGATTTATGCATCCTGAGAGATTGTGGCATTTTTCGGAAAACTTGGGCCCGAATAAGATATCCATGGACCGCAGAAAAGATGCGTCGATGGCTAGCCAATCCAACGTTTTCATACTTGAACTGCCGATCCATTTTTTTAATCCACGAACCCAGCTGACTGCAGAAGGCCTGCTTCGATGGAAGAAATTCCAGGAGATTTATGCATTCTGAGAGATTGTGGCATTTTTCGGAAAACTTGGGCCCGAATAAGATATCCATGGACCGCAGAAAAGATGCCTCGATGGCTAGCAGAGCACAAGGAGGGTTACGTGCTTCGTGGTTCGGTGCGATTCGAGGAAGGGGTGGATACATTCCTTCATCTACAATAAGATAAATCACTGGAAGGCACACCACATGCACGGGTTACGAAATCCAATGAAGAAATAAAGCTTAGATCCATGACCATAGTCAGGTATAGTGTTTAAATATCCTTATAAACAGGTAAGCATGCATTTTTGCAGTCGCCTTTCTAGTAAACTTGAAACCTCCACCTGAAATATTTTGTATTTGGAAATTACACAGCTTTTCTGATGGATTTGCATAGTCGGCTAGCAAGGGGATTTTATTTCAAATTTTAAGAGTGTAATAAATCTCTAAAAGTTCAGATAAGGCTCAAAATTGTAAATTTGTCTCAATTTTATCGAACGACAAGGAACCAATCCTACTATTTACGCAGTGAGGAGTACTTTTCATGTGCATAGTGTATAAATGAAATTACGGTAAATAGCATATCTAATACAATATTGATTATTGTACAGAATAACGTTTAAATTTAACCGCTAACTCTTGACTTCTCACCCATCCATCCGCCAGAAGGGGTCAGAATTACTAACATGAATACCTGATTATTATCGAAAAGTTTTCCCTTGATTGTTACTGCCTTTATGAATTCAGATATAGTTTAAAGAACTATTTCTAAAAAGCTTTCCATTCATATAGTAATTATGTTCAAAATTTTGTCTACTTTCATCCGAAAAAATGGTAACCCGATTAGTTTTTGTTAAATGATTTCAAAGCTAAAGGTCATACATCCTTGATGTAAATAAAGTCATGTACACATTGTAGCAAGTAAGCAGTTCCAACATTGTGTTAATCAATTTTCACAATGAATGTGGACCAATTTGCATAAAGTCATGATGCCCATTAACTAACGCATTGATAAAAAAAACGTAGGACGTTTGCTGAAGGCATTAGTTTATGCCTAAGTCGCACAATATGGGCTATATTTTTGCATCCGCATTCATACTATTTTAGTAGTAATTTAAGGGAATTTTAAGTTTCAGGTGCAGGGAATGGCAGGTATTGAAAACCCATAATTCTTGCATAATTATTTAACAGGCTAACTGAACTTCTAACCGCATCTCAGCAATTATTCTTAACTGAGAGCCCATTTAAAAAATGCTTAAACATTTAACGAGTTACGCCTTACAAGTCTCAAAACCCTATTGGATATGTTCACTGCAAATCATCACCAACGTTTCCTACTGCGAGAAATCCCATTGAAATGCATTAAATGGTGTTTGACAGGCAAAACTGTTTTGGTAAATTCTCCACAGACCTGATCCGAATTTAGAAAAACCAAAGGTATTTACGTCGTTTAGCACCTGAGCTCATTTATTTTAATCTTTTTCTGGATGTTGGGTTCTATAGGAAACTGAAAACCTCTACCGACGCAATGTTCAAATTTGCCAATTTTTTCTGAATGGTTCTGCATTTTTCAGGCCTTTGGACTCTTTATATCACTTTCTGAAGTAAACGTTTGCTGATTTTTTCCCTCCCAACAAAAGGAATGATGGTTTTGCAAATCCCTATTGGGAATTCAGACCTCATCTGTGCAATCATCGGAAATTTATGAACCTCAGACTGCCTACGCAAGCGTCGGTAAAGTACCATTTCCACTCGTAAAGTACCTGAAGATTTCGGCCAGAGTATGATGGGTTAGACAACCCCATATCACCCACGCTGGGCTGATCCCCTTCTTCGGCATATTTAATAATTAACGTTGGGGGAACGCGTTTGCCACTACAGCGCATATTTCGACGTTCCGTCGAGTGGGATGTGCGTTTTGTTTACAACGCTGACGATAAACCTTAGGAGGCAGAACGAGGAAAGGAGGCAAGGTAATACAGCTTCTATAATTCCGATGAAATAAGCCCACTGTTCCTCAAACATAACAGCTGTGTGCAGAGGTTTTCACCCGAAAATAATGCACAGTCTCGTTTTGTAGCACAGTCTTTGATGAGCAGCCAAAGCGAACGCAAATATTAAAATAAGCAGATGGTGAAATGTCATCGGTTGATTTAACTGCGGAACCCCTGCTCATAGGAGGTGTATGCAAGGAGATTTATGACTTCAAATGCGTCAGTGCTTACCTTTGGTTGATGTATGGTTCCCTGGATATCAGAATTCACATTCAGCAGCATTTTCTAATGATCAGAAGAGACATAATATCCTAGCGTCGAGGTCTCTCGTCTGCTTCACACAAAATAAACGGAAGTTATTGGTTGAAAAACAGAAACTCGAAGATGTCTTTGTCTGTAAAAATGGAATCGGGCAGAAGCATGGTGGATTCCAGTAAGTGCTGCAAAAAGACTCCAAGATATTTGGTTTAGAGGAGGGAGGCTGAAAAGTGAAGAAGAAGAAGGTTATTCATTCAACGGAATCATGGCTTTATTTGTCTGAGATTTTGAACTCTTACTGAAGTCCATCGTCAGAGATAAAACAGCAAAATAAACGAGTAACATTTATAGGGGGGCAGGGGCCAATCAGACAGCGGTGGCGCCAGTCCGGAGGTGACTACGCAGGGCCCTGTATACCGGCGCTAGATCGATAAGTCGATTGACTGAGTTCTCATCGGGGGCCTAGGCTTCAATCGATTCTCGGCTTGTCTTGTATCTGGCGTGGCCGATGATCTTCGTGGCTGCAAAGTTAAACTCGTGACCCGTTTCGTAGGTGTGGGCAAAATTTACTGACAATATGGATGCATACTTTTATCAAATTAAATAATTTCTCGCATTTATAAATTATTAACAAATTTCGTTATTATTATAAGATTTTTTAGTGGACCACTCAATAATATCTGAACCGTTTGAAGAAAAGTCCGATCTCTTTGTATCAAATTCCATCTCACTAGTAAACTGCTACAGTTTATCAACTTCAGATTTCGTAAAAACCTTCCAATAGCGAGTATTCCTAGGAGACACAATGTGTATGTGAAGGTCTTACTTCGATGTTTGCTTCTTACTATTTTTGGGCAGAAAGCTATATTTTTTTTACTGACCTCACAATGAAACATAATGCAATATGTTCATTATACACAGTCCCATGTATTCCAGTTGTTCTTAAGCGACAACATTTAAAGTAGGTTCAATTTTCTTCAGTTTTTGGTGGCAGAGTGCATTGGAGATGCTTAAAAGTAAAGAAGTTGATCACTTGTCAGACTCATGAATTTATTCGTCTGAGCCTTCGAATTCTTACTGGAGTCCATCTTCAGGTATAACAGCGGCAACAAAAGTATGCAACATTTATAGCGGCAGGGTCCAATCAGACGCCAATGATGCCAGTCCTGAGGTACCTGGGCTGGACTCGGTATGCTGGCGCCAGATCGATAAATTGATTGACTGAGTTCTCATCAGAGGTCGTTTCTGGCGTGGGTGATTATCTTCGTGGCTGCAGAGTTAAACTCGTGACCCGTTTCGTAGGTGTAGGCAGCCACTTGCGATAAACCGTCACCCCGTCTTACAGCAAGCTTATGCTCGTGTATGCGCGATCCAAGCACACGTCCAGTCTGTCCTGTGTAGTTACAGGAACAGTTTTGACACGGGATGCGATACACTACTCCTGACTGCTCATTCGGATTTAATCTGTCCTTGATTCTCATAACCTTACTGCACATGGTAGCTTTGGGTCAGTGTTCGATTCCGACACCAAGTCCCGCAACAGTGCGCTCTGTCACTTCTGACACGTTCGTGATACATGCAATTGAATTTCATATCGTAGGGATTAGCTCTGGTTGGGTGCTCCGCGGTCGAACACGTAGGCATCGTATTATGAACGCCTTTGGGTAGCCGTTCCACATAAACTGGTCGTGGAGGTAACGGGCCTCACGTGTTTTTCCGCCAGGTGGCTGCAATGAGTCTGGATGCGCTTGAATAGTGTTCTCACACAGCTTTGTTTGTGAGCTACCGGATGGTTGCTGTGAAAATTTTGAAGCTGTGTGGTGTTCGTCGATTTCCTGTAGACAGCCATTTCTATTTCGCTGTTCGGACGTCACATGACGAGTACGTCAAGGAAGGGGAGCTACTGATCTTTTTCTTCTTCCCTCGGGAATTTTATATCTTGGAAGATCGAGTTAATGTGATCATGGAAATGCTGCAGCATGTTCCTCTTGACGAAAAAAAGTGTGTCGTCTACGGAACGGCGCCAAAAGATAGGCTGCTGTTGGGCGAAAGCCATCTTTTTCAGCTCTTGCAGGACCAATTCTGCTACTAAACCGGAGATTGGGGAGCCCATTTTAGTTCCCTTAATCTGCTCATAAGTTTCTCCAGCAAAGGTGAAGTAGGTCTTTTGGAAAAATTCGAATAGCTTCATAAGATGTTAAATTTTGAGATAACTATGGGTTTCGTCGTATGACTACTCAAGTTTCCTGCGCAGGACTTCTTGTGCTAAGCTCGGCGGTATGGATGTGAATAAAAACGTCACGTCGATAAAGACCATAATTTCGTCCGATTGAATCCTCAAACCTTGGAAGTCTGCCAGGAATTGGGAGGTAGAACGGACTGAGGCAGGTGGATTTTTAGGAGGAATTTCAGTTTCGAGTTCATCCATTTTGCTAGATCAAAGATGGGGCTGCCTCTCAGGCCGACGATTGGCCACAAAGGAACATTTGGTTTATGGACCTTTGGCAGACCGTAGAAGCGAGCCAGAGCCGTATCCGTTGGTTTTTATTTGGCACCGTAATTTATTCAACCCATTTGCTACCGCTTTGGCTTGGGCGTCCTTTGCTGGTCTGTAAAATTCTCTGTCATCAAGTAGAGCCTTAGCTGTCTCATTGTAGTCTTCTGTATTCATTAGGACAGTTGATCACCCCTTATCAGCGAGTAGAATGATAATTTGTTCGTCCGTGCTTAGTTCATTCTTAGCTTTTGACTCACTCTTCGAAAAACATTTGGTTGGTTTGTGTGCCATCAGCAAAGATGTTACACGTTGTCAGACGAAGTGTTTCTCGTCCTCGGTTGTTTCAGTTCTCACAAGCATGGATTCCAGGGCTGCAATAAAGTCGACAGCTTCGGCATCAGTGGTGTTAAAACAAGCTTTATGCCACAGCACCCGTAATTGTTGCTCAGTTAGTTGCTTGGATGAGAGGTTGTGGACAAAGTTTGAGCTTCTTGTGTCAGATGTTTGTAATTTTGTTCCAAAATTACTCGCTTCTTGACTTGTCAGTACTGCGCTAGAGCCGAGATTGTCTTACCAAGGTCCTCAGTTATTGCCTCACCGAGAACGCGATTACACTCTCTTATTCTGCTCGATCACAGCCTAGTATTTTTGTAGACGCCGGTGGCAGTCATCGATAGGAACTCTCGTCATCTGCTTGATAAATTGCCTGACAACTTTTCTGCCTATGGCCGTGTTACCCGGTGCCTTATATCTCAGGCATTGTGGCGTCAGCCATTCTTGCACGTATTGGTGCAAAAAACATAAATGCTCGTACATTGCTGCCGCTCGTGTAGCGAATGTTTCCTAGTTTCGAAGCGCATCACGCCCGAAGTTTTCACAGGCGAATGGAGGCTAAAAAGTGCCAGATTAGCCAAAACTGGAAGAATTTCACTTAAGTTGCTTATTGGCTTCACGTAAACCTAGAACAGGAGGTCTTAGCTGCTGTGGAGTCCACGACCTCCGGTGCGCACATATGCTATTCGCATGGCTGACAGGAAGAAGTTTAGAGGTAGCACTTGCCCTTCCTTTGAGGGCTTCAGTAAAAATCTGCCAGTTTACAATCGTCAGACGTCTTTTAACGGAGGGCAATATTTGCCTGGCGCTTATCAGATCCAAAGCCAGCTTTGAGAGGCGATATAAATGTTAGGGCAACATGCGGGCGATTGAATTCATCTAGTAAGAAAAGTTCTTCAGGTGACACGCTTGAATACACTCTTTATGCCTGCATCTTTGCGGGTGCCAGAGATATGTGAAGAAGTAGATGGGATACTAGAGCAAGCATGTTATTCGTCTCAAGTTTCCCACTCATGCTGGAATTCCTCAAGTATATATCATAATGTTCACCTTAAACAAGCCTTGCTCTGATGCGCGGAGAGTCTACCTGGGCATCGAAATTTAGCGGACTGCCAGCCCATCGTCCTTTTAAGACCGCAGTGCGTACAAAAGTTAAGCGAGTCCGGCCTTTTCGTGCAGCTAATAATTTCTAGGCAATTTGAAAAGAGACCAAATCCTCTATCAATAAACGTTCAAATTCCTTATTTTCATCGCTTATATTTCATCGAATCTTCATATAATCCGTAGCTCTCCGTCAGTAGCCTCCAGAAGGCATTCGTAATCTGGTAATCCCATCATGACAAGTTGCTGAGCTTATAAAATCGGACCAGATTGTGGCCTACCCTTAGTAAAATCCTTGACATGAAATAAGGGGTGCCTAACAGACCATCCCTTCCTGCCTTCCTCCCCGACCGCGTGGTGAAACCGTAGGGCTACTTAGGGAAAAAGACGTCAGACAGACGAATGCAGGCTCTTACGACCTCGTGGTCTACTTGCATCACATTTAGGAGGGATAAGAATGGGTTTTAAGTTTGCAGTGGTGAAAGGTGTTTGCTGAATGGGAGATCAGTAAGCAGCCAGCAGCCAACAGGCTTTAACGTCTCCTTCGTTGCTGCACGAAATACTCATGTATGGTATGTATTTCTTAGATTTTGCAACACTTCAGTGAAATTGGTTTAGGCTGCCAACTAACTGAAAGTCACACCTAGAATATATCACCGAAATAAAAATGGGTTACATTTGCATAAGCTCATTCATAGCCCTTTAGGAAACTGACAATGGGTGGAGTTTCATTTGAATCACTTTTGAAATTTTCAATCAAACCACCTGGCCACATGATTGGCGATAAAGGCCTCAATATTTTGATTCCAGTTTTCCCAAGGAGACGTCAAACGGATAGCTGCATCTGCTCATATAACATGGAAGTGGTTTTCGGGTGTAAATATACTGAGTGTTAATTTATGCAAAACTATCTATTTACTCCTGTATACTTAACTGTGAACTTTATTTGCAGATTTTAATTAAGGTTCCGGCAGAACACTGTGAATGAAATAACTCATGCAATTTCATGATCAAAATTTGACTGAGTGGTTAAAACTTCATTTTGTCTTGTTATTTTGGCTTTTTGAGTGCCTGCGAGGCTCAAAAAAGCATTTTACTAAAGAAAACTGCATTGTAAGTCTTGTATAGTGAAGCAAAACGGACATGATGTGGGCTGAATTGGAGGTTGTAGGATAAATGCTACTATTTCCCTACGTTGTGCTATAAGGACAAATATTGGCAAGAAAGGTTTCAAGTAAATGCCTTTTGGAACCAGTAAATCGGTTCCCAAGTCAACAAAAATCAGTAAAGGCAAGTTAGAGGAATTGCATTGTTTTCCAGCTTCAAAATTATTTTTTGCAACGTTCTGACTTTTTTGCTTACAGTTATCAATACACTTATTTAATTTTCTGTGAGGACAAAAAAACCGTCAAAACTCCGCATTTTAAGCCTGAATTAACCTCCGAAAAAGGTAAAGTCCGCATATATTCGTCGGCTTTATATCTAATTAATGGGCTTTGCAAAGTGGTACTGTATTCAAAAAAAGTATTTGAATTGCTCGTAGACAGATTAATTATAGACTTTCGTTGTGGACGTATTTTTTACTCGACAGCGAGCTTTCCTGATGGTTGAGCCTACAAATAAGACCTTTATGGCAAACTACATTCGAAAAAAAATATGCAAAGAATCACCTTTTCAGTACAAAATTCTGAAAATCGTGAAATAATTGTTATTATTTTAGGGTAAAATCTAAAGCAAATGGTGATCCAATGCCATAAATATCAATAAAAAGTTTAGAAAATGAACACCATGTTTGTATGCACAAAATGGTTTACTTAAGAGTTTACCGGATAATGTGGGTAGAGCGTTGGACTTCTGCACAACAAGGTCGCGAGTTCGAGGCTCGGCGCCACAGCGCCTGGGGTTGGGTATGGCTGACTGATGATAGCTAATAACCCAGAAATGGCTATTCCAGTCTCTCTTGTCTTTGTCGGTCATGTTATCCTGCATATTTATATACTCGAACCAAAGCCAGGAAGCTGAATCACTTTCATCTCAGCTGCCTCCGCAGAATACTGAAGCTGAGATGGCAAGACAGGATCCCGGACACGGAAGTCCTGGAGCGGACCGGAATCCTCAGCATCCATGCCGTACTGAGGCAAGTGCAACTGCGATGGAGCGGCCACCTGGTAAGAATGGACGACGAGCGACTACCCAAACGACTTTTCTACGGAGATGTCGCTACGGGTTCTTGCTGGCAGGGAGGTCAAAAATGACGCTACAAGGACACTTTAAAGAAATCGCTGAAGCAACTGCAAATCAACTCGGTGACTTAGGAGGACCTGGTCCAGGATAGACCGGCATAGAGAAGATCAGTGAAGACTGGTTCAGCAATCTATGAGGCAAACCGGATCGCCGCCGCCAAGGCCAAAAGAGCGGCACGAAAGTCACCAGCGCCCCGGACAAACACCACCAATGCCCAGGCCCTTCCAACATGCCCGCACTGTCAACGCATCTTCCGCGCGCGAATCAGCCTTGTTGGACATCTTCGGACGCAATGCTTCAACAATCCGGCAATTCCAATTTTTACGTCAAATTCGGCCAACACTCCTTCTGACTCTCCCACCCTCACTCCTGGAATCAATATCGTTACTCCCACCATCATAGAGACCACATCCATCTACTCATCGCCTGTTACCCCCACCACCGCAACCACCACCGCCTTCACCTTTACTACCACAACCACCACCATCAGCGATGGGGTAATGTCTCCTAAGCTGTACTCAATGCGACCCCACATTTACCTCACGCATTGGCCTGGTCGGTCACTTGCAAATACATCGTACAGAGACCGGTGAGCCAGTGCCTGGAACACCATCGCACAGCAGAGATCGTCGCCTCCACTGCCCTCACTGTCCTCGCGCATTCACTCATTGCATGGGCCTATTCGGTCACATGCGCATCCATGACAGCGGCATACACCACAATGCCGACAACACCGATACACCATGCACATCCTCCGCTCCTGCCATTCTTAGCGCCCCTGACACCCCCACTACCATAAATGACATCCTCCCAGCCTCTACCGATTTCTCCTGCCCACACTGCGCCTGCAGCTTCAACTCACGCATCGGTTTGGTCGGTCACCTGCGAATCCATCGCACGAAGGCTGGTGAACCAGTGCCTGCGGCTCCAACATACAGTCGACGCACCCGCTTTCACTGCCCCCACTGCTCCCGCACATTAACACACCGCATGGGCCTATTAGGACACATGCGCCTCCACGGCAACCTCCGGTAAACCACCGGAGGCTAAGCTACATCAGCGCAGACTACCTACACCAAAACATCGACAACACCCTCACAATCACCATTTACCAGAGTATATCACGGTTTCCTAGAAACCGTGGCTGGGAAGTCTGCCAATCTGACGCTTCCACCAGACCACGCCGTCAGCTCAGTGTATTTGTTGTGTGTGTCGAGTGGCTGACCAGTGGACTGGGAGTCAGATGGCGATGGCTGCTCCATTCCCCCTGAGTTTGTGAAACCTGGTGTGTGCGTTATGGGGGCCAGGTCGTGCTGTGACGCGCGAAGACGGGTACGCCGATCCGTCAGCCAATGCGCCCACTCCCACATCAGGCAACTGACCGGCTCGGACAGTGTCTGATGGTGGGGGTTGGGGAGAGAGTGAGGTCGACATCTCAGCGCATATTCCTCACTATAAACAATCTGACGCGCTTGAAACTATCACGGTGCGCTAAAATCCATGGCTTGGAAGGTTGCCAACTGACGGGATAACTCGGATCGCGTAATCAGCCCAATGTGTGTTTTGTGTGGAGTGGCTGACTGGCGGACTGAGAGTCAGGCTGCAATGGATCCTTCTTAATGTGGTCTTTATGGCACCCCTACTCTGTGGGATCTGAGCCAGGTGTGGTGGCACGCCCAGGGGTGGCTCCGACTGCGCCAGCCACTTTGCCACTCCCATCTCCTCTTCCTTATGACCATCATATACCAAACCTCGTCTGTATTACCAAAAGAAAGAATTCAATTTCTTTGATATCTGACTTTATTATCAAATGTTTCAATTTAAGTCTTTTCTAAGTGAGCATGTGTGAGTTATTGTAATCTTACAAAGCACAATATAACTCAAATTATTTCATAATAAAAATGAACGTACACATTAGTCTTTATGGCACCCCTACTCTGTGGGATCCGAGCCAGGTGTGGTGGCACGCCCAGGGGTGGCTCCGGCTGCGCCAGCCACTTTGCCCACTCCCATCTCCTGTATTCTTGACTGTCATGAGACCGGGCTCAGTTGGGGGAGGAGAAGAGAGTGCGGTAACGTTGAGTGCCGCGGTTGGAAGTTTGCCAACTGTCAATTACACTCAGACCTCGCAGTTAGTCAAATATATGCTGTGTGGAGTGGCTGACTGGGGGTCTGAGAGTCAGGCTGCGATGGCTCCTTCTTCACGTGACCTCTGGCTATCTCACACATGTAAGATGTAAGCCGTTCAACCCCCTGTTTTGTGAAATCCTGGTGCTTGTGTTTGGGGGGCCAGGTCGTGCACGTAGTACACGTAGACGAGGTCACCAGAAGCTGTGCCCGCTTTCGCATCAGACAAATGACCGGCTCGGACAGTGGTCTGATTGTGGGGGTGGGGGAGAGAGTGAGGTCGAGAGCTTAGCGTATTAACCTCACTATAAACAATCTGACGCGCTTGAAACTATCATTGTGCGCTAAAAGCCGTGGCTTGGAAGGTTGCCAACTGACGGGATAACTCGGACCGCGTGGTCAACCCAATGTGTGTTTTGTGTGGAGTGGCTGACTGGCGGACTGAGAGTCAGGTTGCAATGGCTCCTTCTAAATGTGGCCTTTATGGCACTCCCACTCCGTGGGATCCGAGCCAGGTGTGGTGGCACGCCCAGGGCGTCTCCGGCCGCGCCAGCCACCTGCGCTCTCTCACATCTCCGGTCTTTTTGACTCTGTCTTGACACCGGGCTCAGGTGGGGGAGGAGGAGAGAGTGCGGTAGCTGCATCGCAAGGCTACTATCACTTAAAACTAATTCACGCGCAAGTCACCGTCCCTGCTCCACCCTTCCATGTAGCATATGTAGGATATCGTCGGACTACGACGGTCGAACTGTCAAGATATATATATATATATTTGTCAGATATACAGTAATTTTTTACGTTATCGAAATTTGCCGTTTTTTTAAAAAATGTTTGACATTTCCAGATAAAGTAATACTCCTTTTCATATGTGATTAAAGATTTAAATTCACCCTTGCTTGCCGATTCTTATTCCGAAGCCTTGGTACATTTGGTCGTGCCAGCTTGTGAGGTATTATCAGTTTTTGGGTCAAATTGAGCAGGATTCACGAAGTAGCTCAGGAACTGTACTATGGGAAAATGCGCCCGTAGGTGTGTGTTTTGAAGCATAATTTATTTAGGACTGCAGTTTTACGATTGAGGACATAGGTGAGTCAGATTCAGTGGCTTCCATCATAATATTTTTAATGACCTTGTTTTTGTTTTTCCAACATAACTGACAGTTATATTTAATCTAAAAAGTGCCACCAAACATTCAAAAAAATTTCTGGGGGTTCTCTAAATTAATGAGATTTTGGCAAAATGTCGCTTTCGGTTCGTGCACTACAGTAGTCCTCAGTCCGCTCAAAAATTTTTTTGCGTTGTTTAGATAGGCAAGTATACTTGCCTTGGTTTTATTATCTTTTTTCACGTCTCCTGTCTATTTTTGCCGCATATATTTATTTACTCTTGAAGCCAGACACCAGACACCTTGGCTGACACCTGAGAAGCCCAAAAGTAAAATTTCATAGTGCCTTGGACCCAACTTCAAATCTCCGTGAAGGTTTCATGGCCAAACCAACCTATCTGTCTGTAATTTTGATTTGTGCAAACTTGCTGGACGAAGTTACTGTTTGTATTACAAAGTTTCAAAATAACTAAGCCTCTTGCAAATGAACATGGACTCGTATGGCTTCAATATGGTTCGCAAATAGTTTTAACCTGTCTTTTTTAAAGCTTCTCGTTTACATCCGAAGATCGCCTGTTGACAGGCCTAGGCAGGACGTCCATCTGGTATTTTTTTTAGCTAAGACGAAAATGTTTGCGGAGCACCCCTCTGTCCAACAATCCACGAGAATGACGACAATTTTGATCAGGGCTTGTAAACAAGTGAGCACTGACAGTATGGGAGAGGTTAAAAAACTTGGGCAATCACGGAACGTATGGCGAAATGATCATTGGATAGAAGTTAGGAGTGAGAAGCCATTAGATTCTAACTGTCCAACAAGGGTGTGCTGCTACAATAATTTAAATGGTATAGTGATTGACAAAACTACCAAAATATCCTAATAAATAGGTACCACACCAAAATGTAAGGCATCCTGCTGACTGAACAGATATTTCAAACCATTAAATTCCAAAATAATAAAGGTTTCTTAAATGGAAAAACCTCGGTTCTTCCAGAAGAAAATTTCACAAAAAAACATTTATCTGCAAAATCAATAGAAATAATAATATTTTGTTTTATAAAATATTCTTTGATTAACAAGAACCCCATAAATCAATCAAAGTGTCAGGATTGCTTAAAATATGTTTGGCCTGATGTAGATGAACGGAAATGAACGCATTTGTAAGCCGACGCCAGAGCCTGACCGTACTATTTAAAAATCAGATTTTAATATTTTTAATAATTTTTTTGGCTCTATAATAACCTCCTCTTGCTCCTCTTCCTTATGACCATCATATACCAAACCTCGTCTGTATTATTAAAAGAAAGAATTCAATTTCTTTGATATCTGACTTTATTATCAAATGTTTCAATTTAAGTCTTTTCTAAGTGAGCATGTGTGAGTTATTGTAATCTTACAAAGCACAATATAACTCAAATTATTTCATAATAAAAATGAACGTAAACATTAGTCAAAACTCTGTAAGCCGAAAAAAGGCAAAAACCTCGTATATTTCGTTACTCAGAAATGTTTTTGTGGACAACCTGCCCATTGTGCGTCGTGTTTTTTTGTGGAAAAACTGCACGTTTGGGATAAGAGATAACTGCGACTAATGCGCAATATTGACCTCGATATTCTCCAGTGTAGGTAGAACGGTAAGTGACGTGATATTGGAGTACTGTTTTTCAAAGAGGATAACTGATTTTGCCGATCAAATATACCTTACGTACAAGTATATTGTTGCGTGCATTCACTTGCTACGTAATAAAGATATCTGCAAAATAAATATATGAAGAAAGGGAAAAATTTTGGTTTTTTAATCTTTGTTCAGTTCCCGCATATTTCTGCGCTGGACCTGCAATGTAACTTGCCCTCCGGGTTTCGAAACTACAAGCAGTATATTTTCCGTGTAAAGAAAACCAAAAATTTCTAAACTTTATTAAGAGGGTGTCACATAAGTCATAAAATATTGCCATTTTAAACGAACTTTGGTGTATACTTTACACGCAAAATGAACTTGTGAAAAGATAAGATGTCCCATAAATGGATACTCCACTGGCGTTTAAACCTCATTATTAGACAATCCGGAAAACTTTGAAGAAGATAATAGTTGCTGATAGGATTTCCAAAAGAATAAACTTGTGAACATTATCTTTAGAATGCAAATATGTATAATAAGACAAATCCCACAAATGCAAGCGACGTGTTGAAAAGGTTGAATCTACAAAGACAAGGGAGACCGGAATGGCCATTGTTTTCTTATTAGCAGTCATCAACCAGTCATACCCATTTTGAAATGTGGACAACCTAGGATTCAAACTCGTGACATTTGGCAATTGATTTGAGTGCTCTACCATTGAAGTGGCGGGAGGGCAACAAACACGCTGCTCTGCCTAAATCTACGGCAGCTCCAAAGGGGACAGCGGACACGCGAGCCCAGAGGCGTTGAACCTCGGGGAGGTCTAAGGAAGTCAGCAGCGAACGGGCAGGTCAAAGTTCACGCGTCCATCATGGCTATAATACGAGGCACGTGGCAAGACTGACTTACTCAAGACCACCAGGAGCAGCAAGCAATATACGTTCATGATGGAAGAGAGAAGGTTTTCGAAACGTCAGTACAAATACAATTCAGTCCGTGAAATCATCACCTCATCTTCTTCGTCTTCTTTGGCAGATGATGAACGCATTATATATATAATGATAAAGTGAACCGACTAAGACAAGGGAGACCGGAATGATCATTTCTGGCTTAAAAGCCGTCATCAGCTAGTCATACACAATCCCAAGTGTGGAACACCTGGGATTCAAACCCGCAAACTTTGTTCATTGAGTGAGACACTCTACCATTGAGGCACGGGCTCGTTGTTTTGCCGGTTTGTGATCGGGAATATGAATTATGATAGTGAGGTGTTCATCGATTTGGCTAAGGAACAGGTATGTTCCGTCGTGCCCTGCAGCTCACTTTTGAGCCCTCACAGGCGGTCGCATAGCGACTTGTGGTGTCATATGATGATATGATGTAACGACAAATGCAAGGAGACAAGAATGCTTATGTCTGGCTTATTAACCGTCATCCGCCAGTCATAAATAATCCCAGGTGTGGATCACCCGAGATGCGAACCCGCAAAATTTGGTCATTGAGTGTAACACTACCATTGAGCCAGACCAGAAAAACCCACCAAACTTATCATAGAAAAGTAAACCCTATTTCTTAAAATCCCCGTTCATGAGGTTACGGCAAAGGCACTCATGAGACAAAACCTGACCAAGACGTTGTATGAACTTTCCCTGCAGCGAGAGCTCGGAGAATTTTCTCAACCAATCCAGTGTTGAACGGTGTTGCCAGCTCACACCACTGCCATGTGCATCTTCAAATTTATTTGCGCTTATGTGCAAGTTTTAATGATCACTCCGGTTTGAACCTATGCAAAATATAACGGAACACCTCCCGGGATGGCTAAAAAAAGTGAAGTTAAGACTATAAACACCGTTATTGTCCAACACATGGTTGATTCCGGACCCCATAGGGACCCCAACGGAGTCTACCGTTTGATTTAAAAGGTACCATCAAACTACCCCAAATCCCTGGGTCAGCGGCTGCTAGCAACAGCAGAAGCCACCACCATCAGATTGAGATAGCCAGTCTTGCGCGCACTAAAGAACCTCCCACAAATTCCGTGGTTAGCATGGTCAGCGACGGTCTACTTACATGCACTCCAGGCCGTCTCTTCTTCCGCCTCGCTTCCCCTTGAACGCCTCCACCTAACCCTCATTGCCGTTTTTCAGCTTTATCTTAGCACCAACCCTTCCTTTTCAAACAACTCACTTGTATGACAAGACCAACATTAATGATCGTATGTTTAAGCTTGTACCCCGAATTCCATATAAATATACCGGTCAGGCAGGGTGCGTACGGTTATCTCAGATGGTGGGTCGCCTCTCTGAGCGGCCCAATTGTGTTCTAGTACTCGGCATTATTGGATATGAACCGGCGTAAAAAAAGATCACAAATCAGGAGTTAAATTTAATACGTCTTTGCGCCAGGTCTTGCCATGCCAATCACCTGCACCCGATCCTTCCACCATCTTTGCTGACTCTGTTCGCGCCCAGGTGAGTGAGAGGGGAGCTGCGAAAGTCTACTTTCACTACGGTCTAATTCCGTGGAAGCCGCCGTCCCTGCGAAGGCCTGGTTTTGGGGCATATGGTGCTTTCATCGGAAGTGTCACTAAAATTGTCGTCGTAATGGGTGTTGGTAGTTTCTCTGAGCTGTATACTGCCAAGGACGGTCGTGGATTTCGATTAAAGGAACTAAAGCCGATTTCTTATTTGGATTCGGTTGGCTCTGGTACGCATGGTACCTGCCAGACTATGCTTCTGTGTCGTACTGAAAGCTTTATTTGGGATGTTGATTATATCAAGGCACTGCACGCGTTCTTCAAGTTGTTCTCCCGTAACAGAGGAAGGTAAAGGAAATGAGTTGTAGGTTGTCTAGGTACAGATTCACGCCGCGACGGCCACTTACGTTCAATATCAAAATCAGGTACTTGAGGGATTATGACGAGGAAATGTCGAATGAGAGAAGGATAAGACGGTGAGGTCAATTTTAAGAACTGCATTTCCGCATTCTTTGGCGCATATTGCTCATTTTAAACGAGCTGACACGTTAAAGGGCTAAGCCATCTTAGAATGTTTCCTTCGTTATGTGGCTTTTATAGCGTTTCTTCTCATCTGGCCTCCCACCGAACCCGTTCTTGTCTGTGTTAAAGCCTGATTCCCTGCGCAGAGTTCAGGCATGCTTGACATGGGTAGGTGGACTGTCCAAACATTTCAGCCACTGAACCAGGTCCTGCCTCCAATCATCTTGACTCTTTAAAGCATTTTTTCCCGTTTACTTGGAAGCAGCGTGTATACTTAGGGAGCAACCCAACCTTTGCTAGCAACTAGACCACGTGGTCAATCTACAGTTGCATGGTGCTTTTCACCTAGATAATTCATGGCTGTAGTTAACTTAGCTTATCCCCCACATTTTCTTTCCTGAAGTTCTTTAAGTTATCCTCTGCCCCTTGCTGTTATGTATTGATTTTCTGTAAATTCAAACTGCTTTCCACTTTCATTGGTTATCTGCGTTATGCAAAAACGGGTCGCAGTTGATAATCCGTCACGAAATCTGCTGGTACGAACACATCTTGACTCTGTCATAGTACAGGTCTCGTGTGAGTTGGAGAAAAAAGAGTATTATCAATTCCGATCAAGTCTATCAACCATGGGTTACTCGCTAAGGGCTCGAAATCCCCAAAACACAACACAGAAACCACTCGAATAGGAAAGTGTAGCAATGAGAATTTGCACGAATCCTCTACCTACCAGTGCTCTGTTGTCATAAATTCCCTTATTTCCAGGACGCCTTATCGGTCAGTAACCATAATTTACTTGAAGCTGCTATTTTCTGTTCGATAGCGATGCGTTTAATGTCCTACACCTGGAATTATGTGGTGGCCTTTGCTATCCAAAACTCAAACCGCGGTTTCGCTTGCAAGAAAGTATTGTAATGCACCTTTCAAACCAAGCTTATTTGTTTGAATGAAGTGACCACTTTCGACGCGGACCGAGGATGGGAAGGGTGCAATCGCATGTCAAGGAACATCACTAGTGTCTCTCACCTTCCGGACGCTGGCACCTCCCCAGACCTGATCTTTGCTTGTTATTAGCTTTCTCTACCGTCGGCATCCCTCCCTGAGCCTAGCCTACAAATGCCCACAGCGCTGCAGTCCCCATCAGTACTCTAGTTGATATGTGAGACCGCCTCGATTCCAGAAGGGCGACAGTGTTTCTAAAACCATGCCCCGAATAATGTTATTCCACCCCTTCCGGGACTGTATGATATCTCCGTTCGATATTCAGCTTTTCTTTTACCATGCATGGGTGTTGTTGCTTTCTGAGCGCTTCAAAACCTTTTCCAGCCTTTATTACATCAAAAGACAATCTCAGATCATCTGCTGATCCCTGTTGGCTAACCTCGACGTGTTCGGCCACTACCGCATGGCCACTCACTTTCTGATTTATTCCTCACCCGAGTTGACCCGGTCCATTTTGTGCTTTCTCGACGAACCAAGTTAAGTACTCCACGTTTGAAAACATATTAACATGTTACAGATAAGGTAGAATGGCAAGGATCTCGCAAAATTTATTAAACCATCCTCATGGCCTCCATTTTAAGACCTTCGAATTTTCTAACACACTTTAAGTAAAACAAAATTTTCCGAAGCGGGATCAGCTACAGCCCGCGTCCTGCAAGTGGTGGAGCTCTAGCAGCGTGTCTGTTCAAACATCCTCAGCGGAATTCAAAAATAAAAGGCAATCAAATCACCTATTCTACAGGACACCATTGTGAAACAGATACTTTATATCTGCCATCACACAGGGCAATCTTTGGGCCGAAAACACCCCTCTATGCCTAAAAAGAAACGGACTACCATTAAGACCGGCCAGAGGCTATTATTAGACAGAAAAAGGTAACGTCAATTTTGGGGATTCAGACTATTTCAAAAGAATGTTTGCGTGCTCTCTAGAAGCCGCCATTTAGTATATGGGTGACAATTCATCCGGGGCATAGGTTGGAAAAAAATTGAATATCTCGTACGCACCAGTTTGTAAATGAGACAGATGTTGTATCACACAGATACACACAAAACCAGCAGTGTTTTTTTGCCCTGTCAAAAAATGTGCGACAAACTTAGTCTGCATTAGCCACCGGTGTGTTTTTTGGATTGCTTTGCCCATCAAGTTCAGTCTGTTTGGTAGTGCTGTACAGCCTTCTGCTGAGTAACGCAATGATCTCGACGACCTCCTCCCGGTAGGCGCTCACTCAGTTTTATGTTAAAAGCAGTGTTTGGCGTAAGGCGACTCAGCTACTAATTATCTACAAGTAAACTTAAAAACCAGTGATGCTGCTCGAATCTATGTCTCATATTCCTTAGTCCTCCGACGTCCAAATATTTGAATATTTTATTTTTTCAAACGACTAGTTGGGAAGCATACGCGCTGCTTATACGAGGTTCTTTTGTGCGCACAAGACCGGTTTCTTCAACCTAATGGCAGTCGCTGTTGCTGCTGTTCGTAGACGTTGATCCAGTGGCTTGGGGTAGTTTGGTGGGACCTTATAAATTACACGGAAAGCTTCGCTGGGGTCCACATTACGCCCGGTGTCAACAGTATGTGCAAGGATGGAGCTGGTTTAGTCGAACGTGCATATCCACAAGGTTTTCGTGGCCAGATTTATTCGTTCTATGCCTGGCAGTTCAAAGAAGAACGTAAACCTAACTTCTATGCCGCAGTTCAAAGAAGAACGTTAACTTAACTTCTGATATCCAGTCCACATCCTTAGAGTAGATAGACAATTTGATTTTACGTTAAAAAACTGTCAACAAACGAGATCAACTTTTTTGAAAGCAAAAAGAGAAAAACGGGTTAAATTTAAATGCATAGGTGGTAGTGCGATCGTCCCTAGTGACGAAGTCCATCCCGTGCTCTCATAGTAAGCGTAGAACTGGCGGCTTGTTTTCTCTAATCACAGGGTCCCCTTTTTCCGTAGTGAAGGTAACATCCATCCAGTTGAGCTAATGGTCGAAAAATCTGATAAACGTAAGAAAACCGAGTTCTAGGAAATGGGTAAAAGAAGACATGCTCGATTAAAAATACGTTTTACTAGCCTGCTGGTTTTAATTCTAACATAAAAACGCAAAACATGGGTGAGAGGTGCGGCACGGTATCAATCAACGCGGTTGTCGTCAAGTGAATAAATATCGCACAAAGTACAGCGTTCTGCGATGAATGTAAGGGGCTGAAATTGTTGTAGGTATAAAGTGGCAAGAAAAACGCATCCTATAAATACTGTAGTCCTCGTAAACTCCGTACCCTTATGCAAGCTCACCTCTACTGATAAATGTGCTTGAGAATTAGAAACGACAGGAAAGTAAAAAATCTTGCTCAATAGTCTTCTTTTTCAAAATTATTGTGGTTTTACAACTTTCTGAAATTAAACCGATTCTAATAGTATGCGTGGCCCATGACAGTGCCAATAAATCGGCTGGGACGACCGCTTCGTTCTTGAATCCACACTCATCTGTAGTTAATGTGAAATGTCCCCTTGCGACAAATTCCTCCTATCCACGAATAGTTACAGCATATCCGTTTAACCAAGCCCTTGAATGGCTCAGACAGTCGACGAGTGTAGGGGTGAGGGAGCGAGGCCGATAATTGGGAGTTATTTCTCACAACAGCAGCTTCATTACTGTACTAAATTGGATACGTTTCGATCTATCACTACGCGCGTAGCGTTTTCACACCGAAGGTTGTCATACAGCATAACAAAATGGAGCCTTTTGGGTACTGGAAATAGGAAAAATAGGTTGCTTTTGACTGTGGCCTCAGTAGTACTCACATCCACTACAGATTGTCGCGTAGACAGTGGATGTTTCCTTGTCAGCCACACTCTGTTCAGGAAAGTGTGGGTAAATATTGCGCATATATGTCTCGCCTTACGTGCAATCCACCAGTTTTACGCTCACTCTGAGATTACAAGATGGACTTCACAACCAGGGACGAACGAACTGCCATTTAGGCGTTTAAATGTGACTTCTTTTTCTATTTTGCTTTCAAAATCAGTATATCTTTTTTTTGCTGACAGTTTTTTAACGTAAAACTAAATTGCCTATCCACTCCTAGAATGAGGACTGGAACAGCGGCATCCCCCATTAGGTTCAGCCAGGCATGGAAGAAATAAATTTGGCCACGAAAACACTGTGGATATGAATTTTCGACTAAACAGTTATTGCGCAAAAAAATAAAAGTTTTTCTCCAGTTAGACGTCACTTCTATAAGCAAGCCATTGGATGCTCACGTTTTCGTATCAACTTAAATCAGATACAATAGTCTGATTTGCCTTCGCCAAGATTTTCCAAGCAGGCATTTATTTGTTGCGTGCAAGGCCAAAAGGCTTATTGGACATACGTGTAGATAACAGCAAATGCATTAACGTTTAATACAGACATACATCGGTAAGCGAATATAATCCGTTTCAGTACCGACATTATCATTTGAAGCAGTCATCTTACGAAACGAATTTACTCAAGTAAAATAATGGAAAACGAAGTTATCCATTCCACGCCGTAAAACATCACTGTCAAATGTTATAATGTAATGTTTTAAGTGTTTTCAGTGGTACTTTACCTTATGAAGAGTCATTGCTGGCTTGAGGAGGATGATGGGAATTTGGGGGAAAAGGAGTTGGGTTACGGTTTAAAAGGAGAATTCACCTCTGAGATAGTGACCTCTATCTTTTTGGGAATTTCACCTCACTAGGACAAGGTTTACTATCACTTGCTCATCTTTTATATGGAAAATTGTTTTTTTTCGACGTTTTAGGAGACGTCCAATTGTCATTTAACAATTTAATTCACACATGTTTGGTTCGCGTAGGCAAGCTCTTTTGTTATCTTAGTCATTGCGCCCGTACCTACCTCCGCTCCTTTTGACTCTACCATGTCAGCAGGCCCTGGTAGATGAGAAAGGACAGAGTGTGGAAGATATTGTACAAGGTAAATATCACAATCAACTCATTCACGCGAAAGATACAGCCAGTGCGTCCGTTTTTCTGCGGGAAACACGTTGGGTATCGCCAAAAGACAAACATATACTCTAAGAAAAATAGTAAACTTGATTATTCGCATATTCTTTATCGATTCTCAAGGTCTTCCTCAAGCGACGAACATAATTAAGCATACCTGACTTCACATTGTATATATATATATATATATTGAATAGTTGAGGTAGTATGCATTCCGAGATGATAAATGAAGAAAGAAGGCTCGTCGGAAAAATCGAGGTTAACTCGTGAATTTTCAAGCTGGTTACACCAACCCGTCGTCAGACGAAATTTCGTCCAGATTGATGCCGCCTTCGGGGTCATCAATGATCCGGTCTTCAAATTTTTTCGTTTGTTCTTCCCAGCCGGAGTTTCAAATTGTTTGCATGTCAGTAAGCAAAGCTTCGAAAATGGCCCATTATTCGTTAAGTAACTGCTGCCATTTTTCTCCGCTGTCATCATAAGTTCAGACATCTGCCTCGCCAGTTTTTTTATTCCTACAGGTATCTGGAAAAGTAAAAGACCCTGTTCGCGAAAAAAGTAAGTTGATTTTCAACTGCAAACATAAATTGGGGATCATTAATCAACCAACTAATTATATATATATATATATATATATATATATAATGTTTAGAGTACTGGCTAAATCCTTGAAGCAGGATGAACATTCGATTGCCGAAATATACAGGACTGCCCAAAGTTCCGAAAAGTGGCATTCCACTGCCACCGATAGTTTCCTTAATCGGTGCACAAAATTATAAGATATCCAAAGTGGCTATTTCATCCACTCAACCCACTTACAAAGTAAATGTGAATCCTCTATCCAAGACTTGCTATAGTTCCTCGAGAACATAAAAGACCTTTAAATTGCAAATTACGAAATAATGGTGTCATTTTATGTTATTTCTTTATTTACGTCTATCCCTCTGGACCTGTACCGCAGAACTCCATCAGGCCTAATCTAGCGATGAACCTGCGGAAGTTCTCCTGGAACTCCTTGATATTTTCCTTAAAACATATTTTTCCTTGGCTTAAAATTATTATCGACAGCTAAAAGGCACCCTATGGGTTCGTCAATATCCAGTTTTTTGGCGGAGGCTATGATGCAGAAACAAGAGCCTACAGCTCTCCCCAGAATAAACCCGAGATTTTGGCTAAACTATGCAGACGATACATTTATTATCGTCAAAAAAGATCAAATTGAACTACTCCACAAAAACCTGAACTCCACGTTCACAGGAATTAAATTCACCCTCGAAACAGAAGTTGATAAACAACTACCTTTCTTAGATGTCCTCGTACATAGGAAGACAGACGGGACACTACATACCTCAGTCTATCGTAAAGATAAATACTCCAAAGTCATTTTAAATTTTGGGAGTAACCACCCCATGTCTCACAAACCCAGCTCTGTTAACAGCTTGCTTAGTCGAGCAAAAACTCACTGTTCCGATGAAGAAACATATATAACAGAAATGAAATAACTTTTCAAATTATTTTCACAAAATGGATATCCTCTTGTCTTTGTCCGTCGATGCATTCAACGACAACAGTTCAAAGAAAAAGGAAAATTCCAGAAATACGGCCTCCCAGGCGTCAAATACATCAAACTGTTGAACCCTCCCATATGTCAAATGTATCTGAGCTCGTTGAAAGACAGCTCAAGAAACACCACATACAAATAGCGCACAAACCTACATCAAGGTTGCGCACCCAGCTTGTACATTCCTAGGACAGGGTCGGCTATTTCAATAGAAAAGAATTCGTCTACAAAATAACGTGTAGCAGTTGTGATGCAGTCAATTGTGACCAAACCGGGAAATCTCAATCCACCCGTTTATATGAACAGCAGTTAGCGGTGAGGAGACGAGACACCTTATCAGCCTGGGATGGCAGCTTCGGTCGATGGAGGTACTGAAGACTACTGCCAACGTGCGAACGCCGGCACCCGACCAGAAAGAGAACAAGCCATCACCTACCCTCCCCCCGTCCACAACGGACCCGGTGTACAGGCAAAGGATGACCGCCAAGTGTGAAACACCGCATGATGACTGAGGATCTCCACCCTCAACCTGGCCCCTCCTCCACGCAAATTCAAAAACCTTAGGAATCCCGTATAACCCATAATGTTACCACTGTAGTGTAGACGAGGGTCGAAACTGCTAAGAACCGAGGTGTACAAAATAAATTAACGCTAAGTGGAGAATTGTGTCTAAACTACAAACGACAAAAGGACGGAAAAATGTCAGAGGATTGTTAGAATGCAGACTCACGAAAAACGCAGCTTCTAGATAGCGAGTGTTGTTGAGGATTGTAATGAACTCTGAGCTAGATCCAGAAAGCTATACATCAAGGATGAAGAGCAGAGTCAGGAGTTCAATTGAGACGGCGATCATTGAAATTGACTGAAAGTAATTGAGAGAGATCAGTACAATTAAGATAGCAGCGGTGACATGAACCAGCAAAAACAGAAGATGTCCAACATGCCGGTTGAAGCTGGCTGTTGTATTTATTTAGCACATTAAAACAAGCGATCATAAAGATTCAGGTGACCAAGAAAGATACAAAGATGTAAATTGTACAAATACCTACACAACTCCCCCACCAGAGCGTTTGGATTGGATAAGACTGGCTAATAACGGCTAATAAGCCAGAAATGGCCATTCCAGTCTCCCTTGTCTTTGTCGGTTCCACCTTATCAACAAATATCTCAAGTCGCTATGCGACTGCCCGCGAGGGCTCTTAACTGAGCTCCAAGGCACAGCGTAACATCAGTGTTCCTTAACCAGATCGGTAAACACCACACTTTCATAGTCCATATTCCCGATCGCAACCGACAAAACAACGGGCCCCTGGCTCAATGGTAGAGTGTTACGCTCAATGACCAAAGGTCGCGGGTTCGAATCCCGGGTGATCCACACCTGCGATTGGGTATGACTGGCTGATGACGGCTAATAAGCCAGAAATGGCCATTCCGGTCTCCCTTGTCTTTGTCGGTTCCATCTTATCAACAAATATCTCAAGTCGCTATGCGACTGCCCGCGAGGGCTCTAAAGTGAGCTCCAAGGCACAGCGGAACATCAGTGTTCCTTAACCAGATCGGTGAACACCACACTTTCATAGTCCATATTCCCGATCGCAACCGACAAAACAACGGGCCCGTGGCTCAATGGTAGAGTGTTACACTCAATGACCAAAGGTCGCGGGTTCAAATCCCGGGTGATCCACACCTGGGATTGGGTATGACTGGCTGATGACGGCTAATAAGCCAGAAATGGCCATTCCGGTCTCCCTTGTCTTTGTCGGTTCCATCTTATCAACAAATATCTCAAGTTGCTATGCGACTGCCCGCGAGGGCTCTAAAGTGAGCTCCAAGGCACAGCGGAACATCAGTGTTCCTTAACCAGATCGGTGAACACCACACTTTCATAGTCCATATTCCCGATCGCAACCGACAAAACAACGGGCCCGTGGCTCAATGGTAGAGTGTTACACTCAATGACCAAAGGTCGCGGGTTCGAATCCCGGGTGATCCACACCTGGGATTGGGTATGACTGGCTGATGACGGCTAATAAGCCAGAAATGGCCATTCCGGTCTCCCTTGTCTTTGTCGGTTCCATCTTATCAACAAATATCTCAAGTCGCTATGCGACTGCCCGCGAGGGCTCTAAAGTGAGCTCCAAGGCACAGCGGAACATCAGTGTTCCTTAACCAGATCGGTGAACACCACACTTTCATAGTCCATATTCCCGATCGCAACCGACAAAACAACGGGCCCGTGGCTCAATGGTAGAGTGTTACACTCAATGACCAAAAGGTCGCGGGTTCGAATCCCGGGTGATCCACACCTGGGATTGGGTATGACTGGCTGATGACGGCTAATAAGCCAGAAATGGCCATTCCGGTCTCCCTTGTCTTTGTCGGTTCCATCTTATCAACAAATATCTCAAGTCGCTATGCGACTGCCCGCGAGGGCTCTAAAGTGAGCTCCAAGGCACAGCGGAACATCAGTGTTCCTTAACCAGATCGGTGAACACCACACTTTCATAGTCCATATTCCCGATCGCAACCGACAAAACAACGGGCCCGTGGCTCAATGGTAGAGTGTTACACTCAATGACCAAAGGTCGCGGGTTCGAATCCCGGGTGATCCACACCTGGGATTGGGTATGACTGGCTGATGACGGCTAATAAGCCAGAAATGGCCATTCCGGTCTCCCTTGTCTTTGTCGGTTCCATCTTATCAACAAATATCTCAAGTCGCTATGCGACTGCCCGCGAGGGCTCTAAAGTGAGCTCCAAGGCACAGCGGAACATCAGTGTTCCTTAACCAGATCGGTGAACACCACACTTTCATAGTCCATATTCCCGATCGCAACCGACAAAACAACGGGCCCGTGGCTCAATGGTAGAGTGTTACACTCAATGACCAAAGGTCGCGGGTTCGAATCCCGGGTGATCCACACCTGGGATTGGGTATGACTGGCTGATGACGGCTAATAAGCCAGAAATGGCCATTCCGGTCTCCCTTGTCTTTGTCGGTTCCATCTTATCAACAAATATCTCAAGTCGCTATGCGACTGCCCGCGAGGGCTCTAAAGTGAGCTCCAAGGCACAGCGGAACATCAGTGTTCCTTAACCAGATCGGTGAACACCACACTTTCATAGTCCATATTCCCGATCGCAACCGACAAAACAACGGGCCCGTGGCTCAATGGTAGAGTGTTACACTCAATGACCAAAGGTCGCGGGTTCGAATCCCGGGTGATCCACACCTGGGATTGGGTATGACTGGCTGATGACGGCTAATAAGCCAGAAATTGCCATTCCGGCCTCCCTTGTCATTGTCGGTTCCATCTTAACAACAAATATCTCAAGTCGCTATGCGACTGCCCGCGAGGGCTCTAAAGTGAGTTTCAAGGCACAGCGGAACATCAGTGTTCCTTAACCAGATCGGTGAACACCACACTTTCATAGTCCATATTCCCGATCGCAACCGACAAAACAACGGGCCCGTGGCTCAATGGTAGAGTGTTACACTCAATGACCAAAGGTCGCGGGTTCGAATCCCGGGTGATCCACACCTGGGATTGGGTATGACTGGCTGATGACGGCTAATAAGCCAGAAATGGCCATTCCGGTCTCCCTTGTCTTTGTCGGTTCCATCTTATCAACAAATATCTCAAGTCGCTATGCGACTGCCCGCGAGGGCTCTAAAGTGAGCTCCAAGGCACAGCGGAACATCAGTGTTCCTTAACCAGATCGGTGAACACCACACTTTCATAGTCCATATTCCCGATCGCAACCGACAAAACAACGGGCCCGTGGCTCAATGGTAGAGTGTTACACTCAATGACCAAAGGTCGCGGGTTCGAATCCCGGGTGATCCACACCTGGGATTGGGTATGACTGGCTGATGACGGCTAATAAGCCAGAAATGGCCATTCCGGTCTCCCTTGTCTTTGTCGGTTCCATCTTATCAACAAATATCTCAAGTCGCTATGCGACTGCCCGCGAGGGCTCTAAAGTGAGCTCCAAGGCACAGCGGAACATCAGTGTTCCTTAACCAGATCGGTGAACACCACACTTTCATAGTCCATATTCCCGATCGCAACCGACAAAAACAACGGGCCCGTGGCTCAATGGTAGAGTGTTACACTCAATGACCAAAGGTCGCGGGTTCGAATCCCGGGTGATCCACACCTGGGATTGGGTATGACTGGCTGATGACGGCTAATAAGCCAGAAATGGCCATTCCGGTCTCCCCTTGTCTTTGTCGGTTCCATCTTATCAACAAATATCTCAAGTCGCTATGCGACTGCCCGCGAGGGCTCTAAAGTGAGCTCCAAAGGCACAGCGGAACATCAGTGTTCCTTAACCAGATCGGTGAACACCACACTTTCATAGTCCATATTCCCGATCGCAACCGACAAAACAACGGGCCCGTGGCTCAATGGTAGAGTGTTACACTCAATGACCAAAGGTCGCGGGTTCGAATCCCGGGTGATCCACACCTGGGATTGGGTATGACTGGCTGATGACGGCTAATAAGCCAGAAATGGCCATTCCGGTCTCCCCTTGTCTTTGTCGGTTCCATCTTATCAACAAATATCTCAAGTCGCTATGCGACTGCCCGCGAGGGCTCTAAAGTGAGCTCCAAGGCACAGCGGAACATCAGTGTTCCTTAACCAGATCGGTGAACACCACACTTTCATAGTCCATATTCCCGATCGCAACCGACAAAACAACGGGCCCGTGGCTCAATGGTAGAGTGTTACACTCAATGACCAAAGGTCGCGGGTTCGAATCCCGGGTGATCCACACCTGGGATTGGGTATGACTGGCTGATGACGGCTAATAAGCCAGAAATGGCCATTCCGGTCTCCCTTGTCTTTGTCGGTTCCATCTTATCAACAAATATCTCAAGTCGCTATGCGACTGCCCGCGAGGGCTCTAAAGTGAGCTCCAAGGCACAGCGGAACATCAGTGTTCCTTAACCAGATCGGTGAACACCACACTTTCATAGTCCATATTCCCGATCGCAACCGACAAAACAACGGGCCCGTGGCTCAATGGTAGAGTGTTACACTCAATGACCAAAGGTCGCGGGTTCGAATCCCGGGTGATCCACACCTGGGATTGGGTATGACTGGCTGATGACGGCTAATAAGCCAGAAATGGCCATTCCGGTCTCCCCTTGTCTTTGTCGGTTCCATCTTATCAACAAATATCTCAAGTCGCTATGCGACTGCCCGCGAGGGCTCTAAAGTGAGCTCCAAGGCACAGCGGAACATCAGTGTTCCTTAACCAGATCGGTGAACACCACACTTTCATAGTCCATATTCCCGATCGCAACCGACAAAACAACGGGCCCGTGGCTCAATGGTAGAGTGTTACACTCAATGACCAAAGGTCGCGGGTTCGAATCCCGGGTGATCCACACCTGGGATTGGGTATGACTGGCTGATGACGGCTAATAAGCCAGAAATGGCCATTCCGGTCTCCCTTGTCTTTGTCGGTTCCATCTTATCAACAAATATCTCAAGTCGCTATGCGACTGCCCGCGAGGGCTCTAAAGTGAGCTCCAAGGCACAGCGGAACATCAGTGTTCCTTAACCAGATCGGTGAACACCACACTTTCATAGTCCATATTCCCGATCGCAACCGACAAAACAACGGGCCCGTGGCTCAATGGTAGAGTGTTACACTCAATGACCAAAGGTCGCGGGTTCGAATCCCGGGTGATCCACACCTGGGATTGGGTATGACTGGCTGATGACGGCTAATAAGCCAGAAATGGCCATTCCGGTCTCCCCTTGTCTTTGTCGGTTCCATCTTATCAACAAATATCTCAAGTCGCTATGCGACTGCCCGCGAGGGCTCTAAAGTGAGCTCCAAGGCACAGCGGAACATCAGTGTTCCTTAACCAGATCGGTGAACACCACACTTTCATAGTCCATATTCCCGATCGCAACCGACAAAACAACGGGCCCGTGGCTCAATGGTAGAGTGTTACACTCAATGACCAAAGGTCGCGGGTTCGAATCCCGGGTGATCCACACCTGGGATTGGGTATGACTGGCTGATGACGGCTAATAAGCCAGAAATGGCCATTCCGGTCTCCCCTTGTCTTTGTCGGTTCCATCTTATCAACAAATATCTCAAGTCGCTATGCGACTGCCCGCGAGGGCTCTAAAGTGAGCTCCAAGGCACAGCGGAACATCAGTGTTCCTTAACCAGATCGGTGAACACCACACTTTCATAGTCCATATTCCCGATCGCAACCGACAAAACAACGGGCCCGTGGCTCAATGGTAGAGTGTTACACTCAATGACCAAAGGTCGCGGGTTCGAATCCCGGGTGATCCACACCTGGGATTGGGTATGACTGGCTGATGACGGCTAATAAGCCAGAAATGGCCATTCCGGTCTCCCCTTGTCTTTGTCGGTTCCATCTTATCAACAAATATCTCAAGTCGCTATGCGACTGCCCGCGAGGGCTCTAAAGTGAGCTCCAAGGCACAGCGGAACATCAGTGTTCCTTAACCAGATCGGTGAACACCACACTTTCATAGTCCATATTCCCGATCGCAACCGACAAAACAACGGGCCCGTGGCTCAATGGTAGAGTGTTACACTCAATGACCAAAGGTCGCGGGTTCGAATCCCGGGTGATCCACACCTGGGATTGGGTATGACTGGCTGATGACGGCTAATAAGCCAGAAATGGCCATTCCGGTCTCCCCTTGTCTTTGTCGGTTCCATCTTATCAACAAATATCTCAAGTCGCTATGCGACTGCCCGCGAGGGCTCTAAAGTGAGCTCCAAGGCACAGCGGAACATCAGTGTTCCTTAACCAGATCGGTGAACACCACACTTTCATAGTCCATATTCCCGATCGCAACCGACAAAACAACGGGCCCGTGGCTCAATGGTAGAGTGTTACACTCAATGACCAAAGGTCGCGGGTTCGAATCCCGGGTGATCCACACCTGGGATTGGGTATGACTGGCTGATGACGGCTAATAAGCCAGAAATGGCCATTCCGGTCTCCCTTGTCTTTGTCGGTTCCATCTTATCAACAAATATCTCAAGTCGCTATGCGACTGCCCGCGAGGGCTCTAAAGTGAGCTCCAAGGCACAGCGGAACATCAGTGTTCCTTAACCAGATCGGTGAACACCACACTTTCATAGTCCATATTCCCGATCGCAACCGACAAAACAACGGGCCCGTGGCTCAATGGTAGAGTGTTACACTCAATGACCAAAGGTCGCGGGTTCGAATCCCGGGTGATCCACACCTGGGATTGGGTATGACTGGCTGATGACGGCTAATAAGCCAGAAATGGCCATTCCGGTCTCCCCTTGTCTTTGTCGGTTCCATCTTATCAACAAATATCTCAAGTCGCTATGCGACTGCCCGCGAGGGCTCTAAAGTGAGCTCCAAGGCACAGCGGAACATCAGTGTTCCTTAACCAGATCGGTGAACACCACACTTTCATAGTCCATATTCCCGATCGCAACCGACAAAACAACGGGCCCGTGGCTCAATGGTAGAGTGTTACACTCAATGACCAAAGGTCGCGGGTTCGAATCCCGGGTGATCCACACCTGGGATTGGGTATGACTGGCTGATGACGGCTAATAAGCCAGAAATGGCCATTCCGGTCTCCCTTGTCTTTGTCGGTTCCATCTTATCAACAAATATCTCAAGTCGCTATGCGACTGCCCGCGAGGGCTCTAAAGTGAGCTCCAAGGCACAGCGGAACATCAGTGTTCCTTAACCAGATCGGTGAACACCACACTTTCATAGTCCATATTCCCGATCGCAACCGACAAAACAACGGGCCCGTGGCTCAATGGTAGAGTGTTACACTCAATGACCAAAGGTCGCGGGTTCGAATCCCGGGTGATCCACACCTGGGATTGGGTATGACTGGCTGATGACGGCTAATAAGCCAGAAATGGCCATTCCGGTCTCCCTTGTCTTTGTCGGTTCCATCTTATCAACAAATATCTCAAGTCGCTATGCGACTGCCCGCGAGGGCTCTAAAGTGAGCTCCAAGGCACAGCGGAACATCAGTGTTCCTTAACCAGATCGGTGAACACCACACTTTCATAGTCCATATTCCCGATCGCAACCGACAAAACAACGGGCCCGTGGCTCAATGGTAGAGTGTTACACTCAATGACCAAAGGTCGCGGGTTTTGAATCCCGGGTGATCCACACCTGGGATTGGGTATGACTGGCTGATGACGGCTAATAAGCCAGAAATGGCCATTCCGGTCTCCCTTGTCTTTGTCGGTTCCATCTTATCAACAAATATCTCAAGTCGCTATGCGACTGCCCGCGAGGGCTCTAAAGTGAGCTCCAAGGCACAGCGGAACATCAGTGTTCCTTAACCAGATCGGTGAACACCACACTTTCATAGTCCATATTCCCGATCGCAACCGACAAAACAACGGGCCCGTGGCTCAATGGTAGAGTGTTACACTCAATGACCAAAGGTCGCGGGTTCGAATCCCGGGTGATCCACACCTGGGATTGGGTATGACTGGCTGATGACGGCTAATAAGCCAGAAATGGCCATTCCGGTCTCCCTTGTCTTTGTCGGTTCCATCTTATCAACAAATATCTCAAGTCGCTATGCGACTGCCCGCGAGGGCTCTAAAGTGAGCTCCAAGGCACAGCGGAACATCAGTGTTCCTTAACCAGATCGGTGAACACCACACTTTCATAGTCCATATTCCCGATCGCAACCGACAAAACAACGGGCCCGTGGCTCAATGGTAGAGTGTTACACTCAATGACCAAAGGTCGCGGGTTCGAATCCCGGGTGATCCACACCTGGGATTGGGTATGACTGGCTGATGACGGCTAATAAGCCAGAAATGGCCATTCCGGTCTCCCTTGTCTTTGTCGGTTCCATCTTATCAACAAATATCTCAAGTCGCTATGCGACTGCCCGCGAGGGCTCTAAAGTGAGCTCCAAGGCACAGCGGAACATCAGTGTTCCTTAACCAGATCGGTGAACACCACACTTTCATAGTCCATATTCCCGATCGCAACCGACAAAACAACGGGCCCGTGGCTCAATGGTAGAGTGTTACACTCAATGACCAAAGGTCGCGGGTTCGAATCCCGGGTGATCCACACCTGGGATTGGGTATGACTGGCTGATGACGGCTAATAAGCCAGAAATGGCCATTCCGGTCTCCCTTGTCTTTGTCGGTTCCATCTTATCAACAAATATCTCAAGTCGCTATGCGACTGCCCGCGAGGGCTCTAAAGTGAGCTCCAAGGCACAGCGGAACATCAGTGTTCCTTAACCAGATCGGTGAACACCACACTTTCATAGTCCATATTCCCGATCGCAACCGACAAAACAACGGGCCCGTGGCTCAATGGTAGAGTGTTACACTCAATGACCAAAGGTCGCGGGTTCGAATCCCGGGTGATCCACACCTGGGATTGGGTATGACTGGCTGATGACGGCTAATAAGCCAGAAATGGCCATTCCGGTCTCCCTTGTCTTTGTCGGTTCCATCTTATCAACAAATATCTCAAGTCGCTATGCGACTGCCCGCGAGGGCTCTAAAGTGAGCTCCAAGGCACAGCGGAACATCAGTGTTCCTTAACCAGATCGGTGAACACCACACTTTCATAGTCCATATTCCCGATCGCAACCGACAAAACAACGGGCCCGTGGCTCAATGGTAGAGTGTTACACTCAATGACCAAAGGTCGCGGGTTCGAATCCCGGGTGATCCACACCTGGGATTGGGTATGACTGGCTGATGACGGCTAATAAGCCAGAAATGGCCATTCCGGTCTCCCTTGTCTTTGTCGGTTCCATCTTATCAACAAATATCTCAAGTCGCTATGCGACTGCCCGCGAGGGCTCTAAAGTGAGCTCCAAGGCACAGCGGAACATCAGTGTTCCTTAACCAGATCGGTGAACACCACACTTTCATAGTCCATATTCCCGATCGCAACCGACAAAACAACGGGCCCGTGGCTCAATGGTAGAGTGTTACACTCAATGACCAAAGGTCGCGGGTTCGAATCCCGGGTGATCCACACCTGGGATTGGGTATGACTGGCTGATGACGGCTAATAAGCCAGAAATGGCCATTCCGGTCTCCCTTGTCTTTGTCGGTTCCATCTTATCAACAAATATCTCAAGTCGCTATGCGACTGCCCGCGAGGGCTCTAAAGTGAGCTCCAAGGCACAGCGGAACATCAGTGTTCCTTAACCAGATCGGTGAACACCACACTTTCATAGTCCATATTCCCGATCGCAACCGACAAAACAACGGGCCCGTGGCTCAATGGTAGAGTGTTACACTCAATGACCAAAGGTCGCGGGTTCGAATCCCGGGTGATCCACACCTGGGATTGGGTATGACTGGCTGATGACGGCTAATAAGCCAGAAATGGCCATTCCGGTCTCCCTTGTCTTTTTTCGGTTCCATCTTATCAACAAATATCTCAAGTCGCTATGCGACTGCCCGCGAGGGCTCTAAAGTGAGCTCCAAGGCACAGCGGAACATCAGTGTTCCTTAACCAGATCGGTGAACACCACATTTTCATAGTCCATATTCCCGATCGCAACCGACAAAACAACGGGCCCGTGGCTCAATGGTAGAGTGTTACACTCAATGACCAAAGGTCGCGGGTTCGAATCCCGGGTGATCCACACCTGGGATTGGGTATGACTGGCTGATGACGGCTAATAAGCCAGAAATGGCCATTCCGGTCTCCCTTGTCTTTGTCGGTTCCATCTTATCAACAAATATCTCAAGTCGCTATGCGACTGCCCGCGAGGGCTCTAAAGTGAGCTCCAAGGCACAGCGGAACATCAGTGTTCCTTAACCAGATCGGTGAACACCACACTTTCATAGTCCATATTCCCGATCGCAACCGACAAAACAACGGGCCCGTGGCTCAATGGTAGAGTGTTACACTCAATGACCAAAGGTCGCGGGTTCGAATCCCGGGTGATCCACACCTGGGATTGGGTATGACTGGCTGATGACGGCTAATAAGCCAGAAATGGCCATTCCGGTCTCCCTTGTCTTTGTCGGTTCCATCTTATCAACAAATATCTCAAGTCGCTATGCGACTGCCCGCGAGGGCTCTAAAGTGAGCTCCAAGGCACAGCGGAACATCAGTGTTCCTTAACCAGATCGGTGAACACCACACTTTCATAGTCCATATTCCCGATCGCAACCGACAAAACAACGGGCCCGTGGCTCAATGGTAGAGTGTTACACTCAATGACCAAAGGTCGCGGGTTCGAATCCCGGGTGATCCACACCTGGGATTGGGTATGACTGGCTGATGACGGCTAATAAGCCAGAAATGGCCATTCCGGTCTCCCTTGTCTTTGTCGGTTCCATCTTATCAACAAATATCTCAAGTCGCTATGCGACTGCCCGCGAGGGCTCTAAAGTGAGCTCCAAGGCACAGCGGAACATCAGTGTTCCTTAACCAGATCGGTGAACACCACACTTTCATAGTCCATATTCCCGATCGCAACCGACAAAAACAACGGGCCCGTGGCTCAATGGTAGAGTGTTACACTCAATGACCAAAGGTCGCGGGTTCGAATCCCGGGTGATCCACACCTGGGATTGGGTATGACTGGCTGATGACGGCTAATAAGCCAGAAATGGCCATTCCGGTCTCCCTTGTCTTTGTCGGTTCCATCTTATCAACAAATATCTCAAGTCGCTATGCGACTGCCCGCGAGGGCTCTAAAGTGAGCTCCAAGGCACAGCGGAACATCAGTGTTCCTTAACCAGATCGGTGAACACCACACTTTCATAGTCCATATTCCCGATCGCAACCGACAAAACAACGGGCCCGTGGCTCAATGGTAGAGTGTTACACTCAATGACCAAAGGTCGCGGGTTCGAACCCGGGTGATCCACACCTGGGATTGGGTATGACTGGCTGATGACGGCTAATAAGCCAGAAATGGCCATTCCGGTCTCCTTGTCTTTGTCGGTTCCATCTTATCAACAAATATCTCAAGTCGCTATGCGACTGCCCGCGAGGGCTCTAAAGTGAGCTCCAAGGCACAGCGGAACATCAGTGTTCCTTAACCAGATCGGTGAACACCACACTTTCATAGTCCATATTCCCGATCGCAACCGACAAAAACAACGGGCCCGTGGCTCAATGGTAGAGTGTTACACTCAATGACCAAAGGTCGCGGGTTCGAATCCCGGGTGATCCACACCTGGGATTGGGTATGACTGGCTGATGACGGCTAATAAGCCAGAAATGGCCATTCCGGTCTCCCTATTCTTTGTAGGTTCCATTTCATCATATGCTACACGTCGCTATGAACCGCCTACGAGCCTAGCCCTGAGCTCCAGGGCACAACGGAACATACATGTTCTTAGTGTATAGCATCCCGTGCCTAAACTGCCCTCGTAATTATACAGGACAGATTGGACGCATGCTCGGGTTGCACGCACTGGAACCATAAGCAGATGTAAGACATGAGGATGAATTATCACAAGTGGCTACCCACATCTACAAAAGGGGTCAGGAGTTTAAATTCGCAGCCAAGAAGATAATCGCCCATGCCAGATGCAATACAAGCCAGAAACTGATTGAAGCCTGCACCTTCGGTGAGAACTCATTCAATCGATTTGCCTATCTGTCGTGCTGGCATACAGAGCCCTGCGAAGTCATTTCTGGACTGGCGTTTGATTGGCCCCTACTTCATATAATTGTTGCCGTTTTTATCTCTGAAGATGGACTCCAGTAAGAGTTTGAAAGCTCAAATTAATAAAGACCCGATTTCAGTGAATAAACAACTCTCTTTCCTCTTTTACCTATACATGCCCATGGAATGCGAAAATTCGCTTCAATTCATGTAGTTGATTTTCAGCCAGTCCAACTAACTACTCCTAGAATGACCACGTTGTTGAACAATTTTGCGACATTGGTTGGTTATTGCCTTATGGGAAAACTTTCGGCGGTCACTACTTTCCGTTAATCTGAGTAAATAACTTGAAACGAAAACCGGACGGAGTAATCGCTGTCGCATCTATTACAACTCCCGAGCTGTCGCGTTAAATTTTATAGTAATGGGATTGCCCTCCATGACTGTGATGTGAACAATTAGCAAGTAGACTGGAACACTCAGTCATTGAAGAACTCCCTGTGTTGAATGACAGAACCTTTGAAACTCCGTTTGCTCTGATGTCCGATGTCTCACAATACGCCCCTTCCATTTTAATGATATCAATCTCTACAGTTCTTGCAAGATATGGATTCCGCCCTGCGTTTCTGGGAGGCAAGAGGGCTTGATTTGTCTTTTTATTCCTATTCTATCATCAATATGCTTGTAACTCTAGTGGCATGGGCTGACCAATGATCGCCCTATTGCAATGTTTCCACACAGGAAGCTTGCAAGGAGCAAGTCAATGACCGTCTGTCGCATGTCCAGCTAAAAGTTCACTTCGTCGTCTTCCTAGGAAAAGGTATTATTGTTGTGCATTAAGCGGACGCTGACACCCTGTATCCATTTAACAAGCATTAAAGTGTACACTTGTGCCTAATGCATGAGATACTCTCAGTCTGGAGAAGCGGGCCGAGTCGAGTATCTAGGGCGACGTTGTCCAATTGGAAGTAAGAACCATATCACCGCAAAACTGCACACTACCTACCTCCGAGGGACTTTATAGGCGTTCCCTGGTTCCCAGGTCAGCTTTTGCTGTTAACCTATCTACTTAGTCTTCGCCTGCGGTTGGGGATGGTATACCGAGTGAACTTAGACTCGCGACAAGCTGGAATCCTTAAAAATCTTGGTCTGACCGAATAATCTAAAATATTTTGGTGCTGAGGTATTTTTCACCTCCTACTTGACGATCACAGCCCTCTTTCGAAAATGAAACAGTTTGTCTTTGTGCTGGACCGACTAACAATCTTGCTAATTTTTCCTTCAAAATATCTAGTCGGAGTTGCTGAACAGTACAGGACATTGAGCTTGCGTGATTCGCTCCAGCGAATCTCTGAATAAATGCATTTTGTCGGCATGATAAGTGGACGTATGTACACTTTTTTTCACGGATAGGCAGGTTGAATTCGGATTAATTGGTAACCTTTTGTTGTTATCGCCTTATATCGTTTTCATTATTTGCAGTTGTCGCTATAAGAATATATTATTTCGCGTCATTCAGACAATCGGTTACAATATCTGGACTCGAATCTTCCTCATGCGCAATCTTTCTCTCATGGGCAGCTTGCTTTTGCTGATCGCCGAAGCCTCACAAGAATCCAGGAGCCTGTTGGCTGGATTGCCGTCAGCGGGCGGAAATGCGTCACGACAATACTTGCAACTGGGTGGGCGTATTCTTGTCGTTCTAATGTTTGTCACTCTCATTCACTGGGACGGAAGTTTCTTCTACCTTATTCAAGTGAGTGCTGTCCCATGTTTTACATATAATGCTCTTAAAGTTTTAAAGGCTGTTACCACCAGAGACGTTAGGAGTGCGTCAAATCCTGACATGGACCATTTACTATGTCCCATACAGGGGCGCATTGGTTCGTGGGATACATTAGTAAGACCGCACTGGGTGTGCGCTAACTGCGTGTCACACGCCTTAAACGAAGGCTCACGCCATGGCTGCCACTATGCTTAACCCCTTAAACAGTCAGTTGAAAGGCCCGAGAGGTCAATACTAAAATGTAATTCTACATCGTAATTCAGGTGTCTTCACTATAGTAAATCTGACAGGCTTAAAGCTACTATAGCGCGCTAAATTCACGGCTTGGTAAGTTTCCCGCTGGATGGAAAACTTGTGTCCTCTTTCGGAACGGGCTGCAGACTGAGATGGCTCCTTTAGAATGTGGTCTTCATGAAATTGTCAAATTCTGCTAGCCACGAGCCTGCGTTTTATGGTACATTTCAGACAATGGCCTTTTTCCGTACACTACTAAACTCAGTCACATTTCCAGTAGTCTTAGCTCAGATGGGCCACTATGGCAAGGGATAATGAGGAGAGTTTGATCGATCTGCTTTTTTTATTCACAAACAAACGCGCTTTTAAACTGTCAAGATGCGCTCACTGTCGTGACTTGGTAGGCCAAGCTTCAGTGTCTCCTTACTGTCACCTTTATAACACTAGCACTTTCAAACCGGGAACCTCGTCATTAAAGCCGATTAACAATTACACTCAGACCTTGCAGTCAGTCCAATGTGTGTAGGGTGGAGTGGCTTACTGGTGGTTTGAGAGTCAGGCTGATATGGCTCCTTCTTAACGTGACCTCTGGCTATCTCACACATGTGAGACGTAAACCGTTCAACCCCCTGTTGTGTGAAATCCTGGTGCTTATGTTTGGGGGCCAGGTCGTGTACGTAGTTCACGTAGACGAGGTCACCAGCAGCTGCGCCCACTTCCGATTCAGACAACTGACCGGCTCGGACAGTGGTTTGATTGTGGGGGTGAGGTCGACGGCTCAGCGCATGTTCCTCACTATAGACAATCTGTCGCGCTTGAAACTATCACGGTGCGTTAAAAGCCGTGACTTGGAAGGTTGCCAACTGACGGGATAACTCGGAGCACGTGGTTAGCACAATGTGTGTTTTGTGTGGAGCGGCTGAATAGCGTACTGAGAGTCAGGTTGCAATGGTGTATTCTTAATTATGCCTTTATGGCACTCCCATTCAGTTTGGATCCGAGCCGCTTCTCTCTTGTGTCGTGTTCTTGTTTGGTGTTGGACCCCAATGCGTGGGCTTGTACCCTCTCCCTTCTCCGGTCTCCTGTCTTGACACCGGTTCCAGGCGGGTGAGTGGAACAGAGAGTGAGTTAGATGCAGCGAAATTCTACTCTCCATCGCGAGTCACCGCCCCTGCACAGCATACGGTGTACATCGTCAAACACGACGGTCGAACTTTCGTGTGTGGCGCGCATTGAGGGGTCGTTTAGCTGTCGGCGACTGCATCCACGTCCATCTTTAGTCGTTGCATTCCCATATCGTCTTAAGACATCGATTAATTACCTCACTGTAAATCAGCTAACGTACATGTCGCAATGGCACTATCTTTGCGATACTGGTTGACGGAATACGACGTCTCTCAGTATTCGATGTGCCTCAATCAAGGCTGCTTGGCTTCTGGGTGCCAGGTGCTTATCCGGTGTTCTCAGTGTGCCTTTGAAATGTCGACTCCATAAACCATATTGCCCTCGTGTCTATTTTACATGCTTCGTAGCTTATTTTTTGCCAAAATCGCATCGTTCTACCTGTCCTAAACGCGTCTCGCTACTTCAAATCGGCTCGTCTCTTTTATCTTTCAGTAATAATACCATTTCGACGCGTTTTATGCCTTCCTCTCCTCAGGCGGCTGCACACCTGGCTCTAATACTGCTCGTCGCCATTGGCTACAAGGCGAAGCTCTGTTCAATCGTCCTGGTTGCCTGGCTCAGTTGCATCAACATGTACTACAACTGCTTCTGGCGTGCCTACGATGATGAAATAATGTGGGACTTTTTGAAGTATGATTTCTTCCAGACCTGGTCAGTCATTGGTGGCCTCCTTCTCATCGTTGCTCACGGTCCTGGTGGTGTGAGTGTGGACGACTACAAGAAGGAATTCTAACCTGCGTGTGGGGATGTCTGTGTATTATGGCTCCTCTTCTTCCTACAATTCTACATCAGACCAAACTTGGCACTTCACCAGACTCCCTCCTCCTCCGTCGGCTTTTCTTGTTTTTGTCCACCACAGCTTCTCATGATTGATCCCGAGCCTGTGGCTACTCGTTGACTGTCTTCTACTTGTGGTCCCTCTTTGCTCCTGCATAAGATAATAAATGATGTTGAGGCGGGGGGAGGGGGAAAGCTAGAGAATTACGGAGTGCGCTTTTCTAGTCTTTTTGTCTTCCTGACTTTCCTCCCTTTCTTTTGCTGCTTAAGAAGTTCTGTCCGCATGTATATTTTTGTCCTTCCTTGCCCTGAGGCATCTTGGTGCTCTTGCAATCTCTTGTTTAAGCTCTTTTTCCTCTTAACCGGTGGGAGTAACTTTGCGAAAGTGACCGTATTTGTATGCATGACACCGAGTTGGCAATCATTTTCTCATTTATAACAATCATCTACTTCTTTAATCAGTGGTGACCGGGGGGAGAGGAGGGTGCGGTAGGTAAGCGTGCTCGACTGTGGTAATTTAAACCACGCAGTTTTCTTGCGCTTGATTAGAGGCCGCAGTCCCTACTGCACAGTTGTCGAGTTTTCATCGACTACCAGCGAAGGGCTTGCAATGCCAACATGCGTTCGCATTATGGCTATTAGTAGCTGTCTGCTGTAGGGCCTGCATGTCAGTAGGTATCGTTGCACAGGAGTGCGTTGTCGGAATTGCGTGTTTTGTTGTATATAAGCTTCGCTTTTGGTGTTAACTTTGCAATATTTAGGGAATAAGTGAGTATGGAATCTGGTCGTGGATACTTTCCTTTCAGCCTACAAGTAATAACTTTCGAGCAGTTTCTCATTGACTCTACGATTGATGTCAGTTGCGGGCTGCCAGACATTTTGGTCGACCCACACCATAGCAGAAAATATGAGACTTAAGAGGGGGGGGGTTTGAGATGCAAGTAGGCAACCACGTTCCTCACCATTTGTTGTCGCGGGGGCTTGCAATACTGGCACGCTGGTCGGTGTGTGCGCTGTCCCGTCATCGTGCAGGTATGCGACCATTCGATGACATCTTTATGGACATTCAAGTTTCAGCCTGGTTGTTCGCAATAAATTCCTGTTCACGGCGTTTGCGGCCCTTATTAGACCAGCAGAGTTGGTGGAGGGGCTGATATTTTTGCGAGGCTCAGGTTTGCGAATCCATGGTCATTTGGGGTTTCAGCCTCTTTCTGGAGAGGGTGGGATTGTGTCCTAGACCCATGTTTAGTCACTTGCTACGAACATGGACACCTATCTTGCCTGCAGTGATGTAGAGTTCGCGGCGATTATCGTCTAACTGACGGAGTTTCAATGGCAGCGGTAGAAAGTTCGGCGCCCATGGAGACAGGTGGTAGTTTTCTGTGTCTCCACATACTCTAGAAAATGGAGGTCAGTTTATGTGGAAGTGCGGAGACCTCCGCTCTTTTAGATTTCTGTTGGAATTGAGTCGACGCCCGAAGAGTTTCTACCATTCATTCGAGGGCTCGCACTCTCCCATAATTCCCATTCGGAGGTCGCCGAGGTCTTCCCGGCTTAAATATCGGCACACCTTGGTAACACCATGAGCGTTCGCATCAGCCGCACCTGGCGGCCATAGTCCATGCGGTCTAAGAACGTTCTTCCTTGGTTTGAACCACAACGGACCGAGAGTGATCTGGGCGGATATTTCTGCCGTGAAATCACTCGGCGGACTCTGCAACCAGCAAGGGAGTGTCTGGCTGCATCTTCCGCACTTCGGTGACGATCCAGATGACCACCGCGATGCCCCCCATCGGACACCCCTCCTCCAAAACCGACAATTTTTTTCTCCTAAAAATCACTGGGAGTTTTTTTTCACCGTCTGCTCTTTTTCAACTATGTACCACCTAGTTGGCTCATATCAATTTGCCTCGTCAACATACCGAGATACTATTTTTGATACCACAACTCGCATGTACAAATAGAGAATTAAACGGTAACTCTCCTATATCTCCCTAAAATATACTGATAATGATAACAGACATCTGGTACACTAACCTGATAGTCTAAGGTGGGAACGGGCAAATAAGACCTTAATTTGTTTACGATGAAGACAGCACTTTCAGGTTCTATCGGAAAACTACCGATGGGTGATTGAGAGCACCACTGAAGCGTTCGACTTTGGTCTCTAGAATCGCTGACTTTTCCAGGAGCACCTGCACAGTTTCCTCGGGTTGGAAGCCATAACCTGCCTTGGTTGCTTCGAAGTAATTCTTCATTCCACCGGAGGTTGCATATCCCTGAAGTACTCGCGCCTGGGAGTCAGCCAACCATTTCCCATCTTCTTAGTCTGTGCTGATATGCTGGTATCTTATTTTGTTTCGACGAGAGACGTCAGATGTTCGCGCTGTTGCCATAAAGCCATTCGTTGTGCTGTTGGTGTGCGAACTCGAGGATCTCGGTGTGGAGAGTCAGGATTGTCAAGACCCAGACAGCTACTGGTGCTCACGTGAATGTAGATGCGAGAGGTTCAGCGTTCCACATGCGCACGGTTTTGGCCATTACAACCTGTCTAAAGTTTTCAAAAGTTACGCCCTAGGAAAAACTAAAGACTCAAAACCATGGATACAGAGAGGGCTCATGTGAACTAAATTATAAACCTTAAGAATATGAAAGAAAATAGGTGATTTGAAAACAGAAAATATGCGAGGTTTTTCAAGAAGGTGACCGAGTCTACGATCCTGAAAACAAACTAAATATGTAATTCGTTTGTCTTTCGATTAAAATAAAGTGGGCATGTTAGAATTTTTACGAGCATTCATTTATTTATAAAAACTGCCAAACGTGACGCAGAAGTATGTGTTAATTATTCTTTGTTAATAGACATAGAAATAGTCCGCCAGAGTGGTCATCAATGGTAACTTGGGCTGCATCGGCGCATGACATCGTGTTCTGTCATCATAATGTATGCAGATCCTTCTGAGGCTAGTTTTCCGTATGACAGTAAGCGCACTTAAGAAGTTCACTCAAAACTTCGTGGTCTTCCGTGCCTATGCCCGCCGCCTTAGCAGAGGAAATAATTTGGTAATTTTTTATCAATCGCGCATTGTGCATTAGGCCGTGATGCAAATAAAACGAATAGAGTAATACTCAAAGTTTGCAGGGATTACGTTCCTGGGCCACCGCGAAGTTAAAAAAAATGCTAAAATTTTCGATGGACACCTGAGAAAGCCTTATAAATACCTATCTTCACATATTAAGAACACCAAATATGGTCCCAAAATCCTTCAAGTTTATTCAACGATTCAGATTCCGATTTGCATTTTCCTTTAAAACTTTACAGGTAAGTATAAACGCGCACGGTACTGTACTATGAGTACATGTACGTCTGTTTTCCATCAACTTGTGCCTGTTCGCGTCTTCTCTGAGACGCTGAACCCTGCTACCATTTTCATTGTTTAAACGAGGGCTTACCAAATGGAATTGTTCCAAAAGGTTTCCCTATGACCTCTCGCTCTCTCAGGCAGATATGTATCGTAACTATGGTAACAAATAGAGTAAAAGTTTGAGTACTAAAGAATACCGTACTGTATTGTGCACAGTAAACAGTCATTCCCGCGATGGGGAGGGCCATTTGCTGGTGTTGTTCGCTTCGGTGGCTCTTTCTTCGTCAAGTGAGTTCGCTCTCGGGCAGTGCCTGTGCAGCTTTCTTGTATTCTACGTGGTCGTCCTGTCCTGAGCTTCGTGTACGTAGTCACGCAAGTCTGTAGAAGCTGCAGGAAGAACAAGATGCCTGCTGATGGAGTTGGAGTCTGAATCTCACACCCCAAGCGTTAACTCTTCCATCTTTGACTTGCCCCGGGCTTATGATGGCGGCTCCCTGAAGATCGAAAATATGGCCAGTTTCTCCCACGTGCTTTGCGAGTTGTGAGTTTGGGTCTAGCCTCCGAATTGACGATTTGTGCTTCTGTAGACGGGTCTGCGATTTCCGCCCGGTTTGTCCAACGTAATTGTAGTCCCCCTCGTTGCAAATTATTTCTTAGACAAATGGTAAGGTTTCAGTGGATGACTGTGTGTCCTTAGTTCACATTAAATGGCGTCTAATTGTTGCTTTGGATCGGTGGTATATGCCTACTCTGGTGAATTGTAACAGTCCAGAAACCGCCTCAGAGACACCTTTAATGCAGGGAAAGACCCTATAGGCTCCAGGTTGCTGTTCCCTTGGCTGTGGTGCCTTTTTTCTCAATAAAGCAGTAAGGATATTCACCAGCACTGAAGAGGCTCTGAAGGCATATTCATTCAGCTCGTTATTCGAAATCGTTCCGGCGATCGAGCAAACTTCTTCCATTCACGGTGCCCGTGGGAGAAGAGAACTAGGTAGGCAACTGTAGGATGCAGTTGTTCACATTGAGCTGAGGCCTGAGTTATGGTTTTTCTGGGCTGTTATGGTCCAACAATAAATTGGCCGATCGCGTTGGCAATGAGAAGTGTGCTGTGAGGACGAATTTCTCCAGTGTCGGTTTCATTCTGCTTTCTTTCCCTCCAATGTACCAATTGCTTGCGCGTGCTTGTCAACCAACTGATAATGCGATTGGACGCGGTATGAAAGCCTGTGTCTTGGGCATGTTACAACACGCATGCACGCAAGATTTACGGGCTGGAGTGGACACACCACAGTCGAATAAACGCGTGCCGTGAGTCAGGCCGACCCACCGATTTGGTCCAGCGCAGGCCCGGGGGCAACCTATTTCACCCATAAATAATGCTAATATGGCCTTCTGATGACCACACAGGCAAATGGTTTCGAATCCATGTTTTCTTCTAGCGGTTTGGAGGGGGAAATTATGAGGAAATAATCTGTACATGCCTGCATCAGAAAGAGTCGATTACCGCGTTACTTACCTCCTTGTGGGGACCTAGCAGGCTCCCGAGGGGACGTGGATGACGAGTCATCGATATCGGCTGAAGCAGGAAGGGGACGTGCAGATGTTGAAGAATTTGATTTGCACGCTGTCAGGGCTTTTCACGTGGAGGGAGGAGAAGTGCGTCGATGATGCTGATGATGATGCTGCTGATGATGCTGCTGCTGTTGCTGATGATGATGAGGATGATGATGATGATGAGGAGGAGGATGATTGTGATGATGCCTTTGACGACGATGCGTGGAAAATTTCTCCCCTCATTGTGATCTAGACTATAGTGCAGCTTTGTGCGAGGGAATGGATACGCCTCGCAATTATTCCAGCGTCTCGCCGCGCTCTCTCCACACCAGAAGTAGGGGTCTCCCATACCTACTTCGTTTAAATACCCCCGTTTGGAGAAACGGGTCCCTCCGGGTGCACCAACGTCCTCATTGAAGCGCACCATTTCTTAAATGACCAGGGCTAGATGAAGAACCGTGCCGGATGTCAGAGTGAACGACACCATTCTGACGCCAAACTTTGGATCCAGATCGTTATCATTTACTGCGTTTTTGGGGCCCGTATCGTATACAACAGTCCGCGGCATTTGCGTGGACGGCATTCGGCGGTGCTTGTTTAGGCCACAGCTGCAAGCCCCTGGATTCGCAGTGGGGGTGAGGAATGCGTCCCTGGAATTCCAGGAGTGTCGAAAACCTACTGCCAGGTAGATTGGACACCCTGAGAACATATTAAAACGAGTGCTTATTGTTAAGCCCTGTGCTTACCAGCTATCTGTAATTCAAAATTCCGGTGTAGCTTTAGCTAAGGACGTCAAAGAACATCCACAACATGTGTTCTCCATTTCAAAAATGGGCGGTTTAATTGGCATGAACAGGAAAACCGGAAACCGAAGGAAATTAGCAGATATTTTTGCGTGGTGAAGATGACTGTGTTTCCTCATTCATTCCGTAATGATGAATAGCAGTTTATATCTGCCTGTATTATAATAATGATTAATTAATGTCCCTCCACTTCATAGTGCATTTGAAGCAGTATGATAATGTATACGGAACTTAGATAGACCTTTTATCACCCGAACAACGAGTGAAGTAGAGGACGTCTCGAGGTCAATAGTAAATTGGCGAGGCAGTTCAGGACTCGACAGTGCGCCAGAGGAAGACCACTCCATTGCCGAAGAACCTTGACCATGCCGCCTGTGCGAACAGGGAAGCGTCATGCACATGATCATGGAAGAACGTTAGGTCGGGGCAAGTGGCGAGCGGTCCCAGCTTGCATGCCAACTCAGAAGACTTTCTGTCCTCCTCTTCGACCTGCGATAGATGACACATCTCATGAAATATTCCCCGAGCTGAGCGAATTACTCCTCCTCACTATCCAGCCTCGCCAGCAGACGCACAGTGGTTCGTAGTACAGGCAACGAACCATTTCGGCTGGAGTGGCCATTTCTGGCTTATTTGCCATCATCAGTCAGCCGCACACGCAACCCCCGGTCTTGCAAGTCCTACGGTTTGAACGCGCAACTTCTTGGATAGAAGTTCATCACAATAGCTATTTATTAGCATGTGACATAGTCCCGAGATTTTTCATGCCCCAATGCCGGCTTTAGAATGCGCTTCTTTCCGGCCGTCCTTAAAAATCACGTTCGGTAATGAAGAACTACAAACAAGTAGTACTATAAGTAGTATGAATATTATATGTCAAAGATGGTATACTGTACTTCCGACATAGGTACTAGCTAAAAGCCGAGGCACATGTTTCGCCGATGCTTCTGTTACTGCATGACACAGCAACGAGGCGTTCGGCTCCTCGGTGGGTCCCCCAGCGTTTTCTATGCGGTTTCTGTTATATGGAGTCCAGATTATAAGTGGGGAAATAATTTCAGAAATTATTACGTGCAGGACATGGAGTCCTCGAATATTCCCTATAGTCGATATAACAGAAACCGCATAGAGAACACTGGGGGACCCAAGGAGGAGCCGAAACGCCTCGTTGCTGTGTCATGCAGCAGTAGAAACATTGGCGAAACACGTGTATGGGCTTTTATCTAGTACCTATGTGGGAGGTACGGTGTAACGTCTTTTTAATATAAAATGCATCCTACTTGTAGTACTACTTGTTTATAGAATGGGCATTACGTGGTTATTCCACAGTTGTTGATTGTCTTCAATCCAAATGTTCATTGAAATTTCGGGTCTGACCCTAAAAAGTCATGTCCGAATCACCTGACTCCATGTCTTGCACTTAATAATTTCAGAAATTATTTCCCCGAGTATAAAATTTGGTAAGAACCTTTTCGTAAGCGTCGTAGGCATCATAAGACCACTTCAGCAAACATCCTCTGTGGAAACCCAACAAATGTCTTTCGCACTTAATGGCAAGTGTGAAGGCCTTCGTAACAGGAAGAGTACATATGATCATTTTCTGATACCTACTGCTTGAATAACGATGGTTATGCTAAATTCGAACCCTCCAGGTGGTTATACCTGAGGCACAACCACAGTCCGTATCAGCTGGCGCAAAAAAATAAAACAAATGCGAAACAGGGTCACCGGACAAAGAGCAAAGGATAGAAATCATCTTGATAATAAAGAAATTTACACATGTTTGTAGAACACGGCCTGATTCAGCCGAAGGTTTTGTTTTCCACAACTACATCAGCTCGGGCCTATATCTTTTTGTTAGCCCGCATCTGACGCTTGACGCGTAAACGGAAGCGTTCCTTTCGCCTCTTACCTCGAAGGCGTTCACGCACCGCGAATTTCATGAGCTGACTTATCTAAACGAGTAAACAAAAAGTCACCAAAACATACAAATGCCTGAACAAGCACGACAGTATTTAATTTCTCAATGTTATTGAGCTAATAAAAAATCAGTCTCATAACGTAGCTGGCGTATCTCGTCATCTGCTAACCAACATGCTGATGTGTATTCGATTAGAAAGGATAGACGTAGGCGCGGCTGTAATAGTGATTATTGTTCAGCATAATCACGAGATATTTAAGCCACGTCTGGATGTGGCTGTCAAACGCGCTGCTTTCCATCTGCCCTAACAAATTACGTTCGGGCTTATCATTTACCGAGAACCTAGGACACGCTTCATCACTAACTAAAGAGGCTTCCCTCTCCGAAAAGGAGATAGGGAGCTAAGATCATCACATAAATTAATGCATTCGACTTGTTTATCCGAAAATTGCCGAGTGCCCAGCTTATATTCCGGACACCAACCCAGAGTAAAGTGGCAGAACGTAAGGCGACTACTTCGTCAATACAACTGCCTTTTGATTGTCAAATCAACTAACCAGAAACATACTCCGAAAATGATTGTTGTCTGTTTTATAGAAAACGTTTTAACCGTCAATACTGCTTTTTAATTGCAGTAAAATATTTGAAAGTAAAACTGGACGATGTGGTCGTTGCAACACTTGTGGCACCACACCAGATATACCGCGGATGATCCCATCACACTGACCGCGCGCTCAATGAAGAACCTCTTATGGCAAATGATGGAACTTTAAATGGTCGTTGGCTCCGGCATCCGAAGTCTCACAATACCCTCTCTTGAGTATTACGATGCTATTCGGCGGCATTCTTCTAAAATCCGGACTCCTGCGTGCCTTTTCGCAAGAGCAGGGTTAATTGATTTATGTTAACGTCGCTATTCGCGCAACTTATCTAGAATAGGCGGTGTGCTGATCGATCCATCGAAAGGAACCAATCCAGGACACTTGCGAGGAGCAATTCAATCGCAGAATTCCGCATTTCCAGTTAAGAGTGCACTTCCTGGATGGCTTAGTATCAGACTATGGCATTCGTCACCAGCGTCTTAAGATCGTTCACGTCATCATGACGGATGGAGGAGACAAAAGGCAGCAGAACCCGGAGTTGCTGGCTCGGGCAGCAGTGTCCTCTGATGAAGGCAGGATGCGTGCTAACCGGGTCCAGCTATACCTGAGGGGAGAGACAGTAGAGTAAAACCTTTGTCCAATTGATGTGCGTTGCATTACTCGAGGCGTTGCGAGACTGTGTAAACCATTGAGGCATGAACTGCTATGACTGCCTTGACGCTAGTTTGTCCGAGTTTACGTCATTGGAGTGGCTGCAGGTCAGCGCGTCCGGAAGTAGGTGAGGTTGTATTTCAAGGAGAGCCTATACAATTAACTTTGAATGACCTTCAGTGCTTTGAAGTCCAAAACATGCAAGGCGATCAGTGAAATGATGGGTCAGTAAAGTCCCCTAAGATGCTGCGATGTCAGCATTCCATTCGCACATCTTGCGCAGCCTCATATTTTTAAATTATATCTGGGCCATTTTGCTACTTTGATTTCATTTTGTTTGAGTTTGAGAAGATTGCATCGGGAGTAGGTGTGGTCTATCATGCTGAACCTCGCATGCCCGTCAATGAATTTTTAAGAAACTTGTGAGCCTGTGAAAACACGCTGATGCTACCGAAGGCAGCACGGGAACACACGCACACCCGGGACAACACAGACGTCGTTACCTCGTGTAATACAACACACCATTTGAGAACAATACCTCTGAAATGGCGAATGCAAAACCTATAACGACAACTGCTATAACTACACTCGAGCTCCGAGAAGGCTCACTGACTGGAGCAAGCATTTTATTCACTTGAAATTTCGGAAACACACCCGAGCCCAGCGCCAGCAATAGATGAGGATGGTGGACGCACGAGGGTTCTCGAAGACGGTCGACCCTGGTGCGAGGATTGCTTAATCCACCGCATCCGAAAGCATGACTTTATACCGGAAGCATACGCCCGTGCCTCTTCAGTGTCGACTCATGTTTGAAGCAGCAGTTCAGGGTCCTGTACTTCTAAAGCTGGTGTCCTTTGTCTTCTCGACTTAACTAAGAGTTGATCAGAAAATAGCGGCGGCTTTTAGCAGTCCACGGGTCCGTTTATTCATTCATTCGTGTCCACAGCAACCCCCCTGTGAATTCACAACTGGGGCCGCGAGACACTTGGCCCAAGCCTGGCGAGAACTCGAGGCCCACTAGCGCTGCGTTCTTCACTGATTGGCTGCATTTTACCGACTACACAGGCTCCACACCGGGGCCCAACATCTTTAACGGTTGACCCACACGCCTTAAGAGACCGATAGTTGCAGCTGCTTGCTGACCTACATGTCCACTCTCCAGCCTCTCGTGCAACCTTATCCCTGACTTAGGATTTTCAAACCTTCGTGTTCTCGACAATCTCACAATCATAAGCCGCCACTGACTTTCTTCTGGGAGTATAGCGATTGCTTAGACGCATGAGATCTATCTGGAGACAAGGATCGCAAAAGTTTAGGGAAGTCTAAGCCAATGTTTACGTCTTTTTCACTGAAGAGAGAAAGCTGGCGTTACCTCATAATACTTTTTTGAAATACGTACCAACCCGAATGATCGTCATCGATTTTAAGGGCAGTAAAATTCAAAAGCTTGGACTTGCTGGTCGAATCAAAGCAACATTAATCTCTCCAGTCTACTAAATGAATGAAGACTTCTAAATCACCCAGAAGGCTCCTGGAGAACGGTAAGAAAGGTAAGCGTATAATGGACTTGTGCATATGTAACGTTTGTATGGCAAACTCTTCAGTGGTCTAAATACCATAGGACCACATGCGCTTACAAGTTCGAGAGTCCACATTCCCAAATATGCTCTTGCGAATTCGCCTTCCTTCGGAAACTTCTGTAAGTTTATAATGGTACGTGAAACCAGGTGCGAACGCACGAAGAATCTTGGCCAATCGACAGGTAGATTAGCCCTAAAACACCGATCACGCGGAAAGGTTTGTGTTTATAAGGAAATTTAAAATTTCCGCCAGAGGGACATGAAGGCAGAACGTAACAGGGGACCCTGAAATGTATTCAAGCAAGGCGAGCTATCAGCTTCGCAACCGAAGCCAGTCGCCTATTTCCTCTGTCACCTGCAGCCAATCCGTGAAGGGCTGAAAGTTGATTGGCTACGAACTCTCGAGAGGCTAGGACCAAGACTCGCGCAGCTCCAGCAGCGTAACGACCAGGAGTATAAGGCGGACAGATGGACAATGTGGGCGGAGCCAGAAGCGAATCGACCAAGAACGTGAGACAAAGGTTGCCAGGCGCGAATACGCAAGGTTTGGCAAGCAACGGCAAGATAAATCAGCGGTGGCGGCGCTGATCACGGAAGCAGACCGCCACAAGATCGGTGAGAGGATCATCAACGAATGCAAGTCAATATTCCTTTTCTAAACCGGCAAGACAACAAGCACGTGGCTCAATGGTTAGAGTACTTATAGAATGTAGTTTCTAGGTCAGTACACCCCTAGCACAATTGAGAGCCCTCTAGCAACACCTGTGCAACCCACCACGCTAATCTGCCGACTGATCCGAGTGAGAATCCGAAACGAGAGAGATATACGTTTTATTTTGAAGGCATCATTCAAAAGTTTTAGCAAAAATTCCACCATGCACTGTGGATAAAATTGGTATGCGAATGAGAGAGCACCGAAAGAATACAGACGACATATAGTGACTGAGAGCTACAACTGTCGGTATCATGAACGGTCGTTCATGAACGAGTCGCATAATTGCGCTAGATTTTCGCGGAAAACGGTGCGGGCGTCGTTTACAAATTACCTTCTTATCATGGTTAATATAAACAAACAGTGATAACTAGCAGTATCTAATGAGAAATAGGGTCAGCCCATGTACATATAAGAAAATTCCGATGTGAATGGAGGAGAAAAAATGACTACTCAATTTCAAAAGCTCTGGTTCCAATGATCGTGTCTTTTTTCGCCAGGTCATCCTCGCTTCCGCCACACAACTCCACTTCACATAACCGAACAGTACAAAGAAGCGGTCAGGCTTGTTACTTAGCGATATCTCATGTAGAAAAACTGCCGCATCCGAAGGGTTGCAATGCGTTAATAGAAGCGAAGACGAAGTCACGATCACTGGAACAAAAGCTTTATAAGCCTGATGTTTCGGATTCTCCATATTCGGTGCCGAAACTTTGCTTGGGCAAATTAGTAAGCCACGCGCAGAACATGCAGATGACCACTGTTCCTGGAACCACATTGCCCAAGAGCTAACACAGATGACGAAAACCAGCCGTCAGCAATTCGACTGTGGGCCATCATCACACCATATGCAACCACGTTCGATGAGCGTGGGAACCAATACTCTAGACAGGCATGCTCTCGCACAGCAACAGCATCGCCAGCCAGATAATTATCTCACCAGGTGCAACTATCTGCGATGCCCTCGGAAACTGCCAATGTGATAGGCCTGTAGCGGCCTTGCAACTACATCCTATAAATGCTGAGAAACCTGGGCAGTTCAATACCCTTATTGCACTCGGTCCCTGATGATGGATTCAAATGAGAATCCGAAACGCCAGGCTAATAAAATTCTTGTTCCAGTTATCGTGTCTCACTCTTCGCAGTTGCAATGCGTACGCCACAGCCTGTTTAGACGTCCTATGCTGTTTACGCCATCTACTATCGACTGGCTAATGCAACTGCGGAGAACCCGCCTTGCGCTCATGCCACTTCTCTGCACTGACCTTCCTGGTTTAAGGATTGTTTATTCGTTAAAGTGGTCGTCTGGGAAGTGAGCCCCCCACCACCACCATCTGAAAGAGATTGGAAGTCCCAGAAAACTGACTTTAGTAAACCATGACTTTTGCACGGAATCTAACGCGATAATCACAAAGGTGCTAGCGAAGTACTGGCAGCGCAAGACCGGTTCACACTGGCAAAAGGCGCGGCCCTCCGGATCCACTAGCGTGCATGTTACGAGTAGCCCGGAGTTACGACAGCTTACTAACGAGAACTGGAGGTGCTGTCTTGACAGATCGCGACCCTTCACTTTTTTCAGTAATCACTCACGAGCATTCAGAAGAATCGGCTTTAAGCCTACGGATAAACGGATACATGCACGCGCGCAGAACGCCAAAAGGAAAAAGACAGTCAATCAGCATTGGCAGAGGCGAGCAGGTGATGGTGACCACAAACGTTACCGGCTCTGTCCATTTGGCAGGGGGACTAGACCGTCAGAACGCCCCATTGTGATGTTTGATCACCAGCGAAACAGCGCATTAAAGCCGTCGTCTTCTGTGAAAAGCTAACGGCTTCCACTTGCTACCCAGGAAGACAATCAGCCATAGTCAAAAGTTGTGCTGAAATACTAACAGGTGCAAAACCTCACATCTATGCTGAGATGCAAACGTGTAAATCTCCTTCCATGTGACTTGAGGGTGTCGGAGAATAGGCTTCAGGTGCGACTGTAATAACCCAAATCGCGCTGACCTACTCAAATTTGCCTCCGATCGATGAAGACAACATTGTAGCCCTCTAAACAGGGCACGAGAAAAGCAAGGTTCCGCACAAGTAATAAAGATAGCCCGGCGCCTAACTCCAGGAGGGGTAAATATTCCGGCATCCTGACCCTAACAATAGCCATAAGCCTAAACCCTAGCCCCAATCTTAACCTTAAGCTGAATTCTAACCTCAAACCTTATTCTAAGTTCCCTTGAATTTTGCGCAAATTCATCTTTAATGCGGGCGGTTTGCGTTCTCATATCCTGTTTATGGGGTCATATAAGTAATCTTTACTCTCCGATCCCCCAAAGTCACCCTCAAAATTGGGAGGGGGTTTCAATGTGACGCAACATTTGGGAGGCGCAGTTTCTGTGTCATTCAAAGCTAGAGCAATTAAACGCCTCCCCCCCCAACAACGGAAGGCCATAGATCTTGGAGTTATCAATCATCAAATTGCTCGATTTACACCTTTCGAAATGCAATTCAAGCATCTACGCGGTAGCAAAAACTATCTGCACTTCGAAGCACGGGTGCTTGACAAGTTTCTTCAATTTAGGAGGTACAAAAATCCACCTAAAACTTCATGATTTAAAAAAGCTAAGTAGGGTGGGTCAGAGGACAAATCCGGGGATAGGCGATGGAGAACAGCCGTATACAACAGCGCCACGTAAGCATATATACATTATAAAACAATTTTCACTGGAACGCAGAGCCGGGCACGGGCGCCATGGACCCGGGCACGGCGTTGCTCATGGATGCAGGGACGCCCGTGGCTGGAGCCGCCGTCCCGGTCGCAGTTGGGTTTGCGTGCTGCATAACGGCGGCGATTGCGCGCTCCTTCACAATCCTCTCCACGTGCTCCCGCGTCAGCAGGGCCACACCAAGCTGATCTTCCGTGTTAAAGGGCTGACCCATGAGACGGAGGAAGCGACGAGCGGCCTGTACGGCCTCCTCCGTCGAGAGGTTCACGAAGGCGTCACTCAACTGGGACTGGATCCAGCCCGGCAGCTTACAGCGTTTGTCGGCGCGGGAATAGCGCTGGGGACAAAAAACAGCAGCAGCCAACATTAAAACTCCGAGGCAGTGCAGAAGTAGAGACTAACAGTCCTGTTGCTTTAGGGAAGTCTTCTGCTTATATGTACTAAATTGGGTAATGAGTAATCGAACCAGTAGGAAGTTTCCAGTTAAGTGACCATCTGTACAACGCAAAAATGCACTTAACGTACCGCGAGGGTTGGAAAAGCACCAGGTGACCAGGCCTAACGATAGCAGTTTCGTAAGCGCATTTATAACAAATGGAGTCAGAAGGAAATACTGCGGAAAGGAACTCCTTCGCTTGACACAAAAGTCATAGCAGGAGTGCAAAAAACAGGTAATCACACTACAAGCCTTGTCCATTGTAAAAAGAGATCATTTGCTTGGAACTCAGAAAAGGGGTTGTGATCTACTTCTGAAATTGATCGACTACGTGTAGCAGTGCTTTAGAAACGCGATCAGAGAGACAGATTGTGAGAATGGATGAGAAGCACTATTGATAAATCATAGACATCGGGAAATTCATTCGTGCTTATTCAAAAGCTCTCGACCGAGTTGAAAGGATAACGCAATCTCTACTTAATTTTTGCCCCTTCTGTCTAACGGAAAGCGTGGCCAAAGATAGCAGAAGCTAGTAACGAGCCCTCAAAATGCAAAATACTCTGAGATTTTTGTCTTCAGATAGAAGCAGAGAGCCCCAGGAAGCAATTCAGAAGATGCGATCGCTGGAAGATGGTGTTTATTGGTCCGTCGGTTTCGGATTCTCGCTCGAAGCCATCGTCAGAGATAGTCGTAGATAAGGGTATGGAGGCTGCCAGAGGTGCAGTATTTATAAAACGCAGTCACTATACTGCCACGTGCCTAATTCAATTAGCAGATCTCGCATTAATTGTTGGTGGTCGTACATGATGCGATACTTCCTCGTTAATCCGCGTCCGAGACGGCAATTTGCCAAAATTTAATCACCGTTCTCGAATTTCGGCGTGAGGATGCCTGGCTCGCTGTCACCGGAACGTTTGGCCGCCCGCGTCCTCCCAGCGTTGATATGACCCCGTCTAGACAAAGTCAGTACAAATATCGCTGACTAAGCCAGAATTTGCCCACTCTGTCACCCTTGCCTTTGTCGCTAATTTCAAACGTACTGAATTTTTCCCTTTTATCCAACACTATAACCTGCTTAGAGGATAGTTAATAGATACGCCACTTCTTCTCCATAAGAAGAGACTTGCTGACGCCGGCAATGCATTACAGTAGTACGATTCCAACGACTTAATAAATTAACGGGTATAGAAAAAAATAACCAGGGTACCAGAAGATAAGGTCCCTGAATTCCAGTCCCTTCGACGGGTGCTTAAGCAAACGACTACTCTCGCAACTTTGCCGACAGTTGCATGCGCAACCAAGGCAACAGACCGAACCGCACCAGCCCCAAATTTTGGCGAGCGCAGCCGTACGTAAAGAACGTCTCGGAGGCTGGTAGCCGCCCTCTCAACATACTCGGATTTGGAGCTGCACACCGACCAGAAGCAACTATCAGGCGCCAAGTTATGAGGCCGAAAGATCCGCTGCCACGGCAGGAAACGTCTACTCGTTTACCGAATCTGGTACAATTGCGGACAAAGCAGCTACATAGAAGAAACTTAGAGACATCTCTGTGCGCCGATGGTATAACATGCGGCAGCTGTGAGGAGGAAGGACGCTAACTCTCAGGTCGCGGCCCATGCGATGGGACTCAACCACACAATTTGAAGAAACCGAAATTCTCGTAGGGGCAGACAACCGCATGAGCCGTGAACTGCTTGAGTGTTAGTTCTAGGGCCCCCAGTCGATTAATAGACACAACGACCTGGCGGCTTTATATTAGGCGCTGAGATTTGCCTAGGCAGAGTAATCGCCCATGAGGGGAGGGCGCGGGTGGCCCAAGGTTCCAGTGACAGCGAGCCAGACATCCTCACGCCAAAAATCGAGAACGGTGATGAAATTTCGACTAATACCGGCTCGGACGCGGATTAACGAGGAAGCATCGCATCATTATCGACGACCAACGATTAATGCGAGATCTGCTAATTGGATTAGGCACATGGCTGCATGGTAAGTGCGTCCTATAAATGCTGCACCCTGGTGCCCTCCTCACCCTTATCTGCGACTGCCTGCGAGGACGGGTTCGAGCGAGAAGCCGAAAGTCAGGTTAGTAAACGTCATGTTCCAGCGAGTGCATCTTCTTATTCTTCTGAATTGTTGCCTTCGTTTAGGAGGAATTAATATTGCAGCTCACTATAGCTGCTTACTAGCCTGTGTGGGAAACAGCATGCCCCCTGCACCAGCCACATTGTAGATGCGCTGGACCAATACGGGGGCCAGATTAGAACACGGCAGGCGTTATAGGGATTGGGCATCTCAAAATGGCAAATGGGCAACACGGGGGGTGGAGGCGTGGTGGCACGCGTAGATGCAGGCTCACGTCGCACCAGCTACTCTTGGTATTTACGGCTTTTCCCCACTCTGCGGGATCTGATTCAGGTGTGGCGACACGGTCAGGAGCACCTCCGGCTGCGCCAACCACCTGCGCCTGACCCCGCCCCCCCGGTCTTCTTGACCCCGGACGTAGGCGGGTAAGGGAAGTGAGAGTGCAGTAAATGTACTTAAAATCAATCCCGCAAAAGCCACCGTCCCTGTACCACCAAGCTATGGAGCACATGGTGGACGTCGTCAAACCCGATGGTCGAACTGTTTTAACCGCGCGATGCACTGTGGCAAAAGTGACAGGCCCCGAAGAGACAGTATTGGCGTAGTAAAGATCCTTTAGACTCGAATCAATGTTGTCATCACGCGCTTGCGAAGCAACAATACAACAATACGGCGTCAAAAGTCACTTTATTTGACACTTACCCGGCCTTTGATTTTCGCGCTTCCGCCATTCTTAGCGACACCAGGAAGTCCGTTACACAGGACGACGCAGAGAGGAAAATACAGTGGCAAAATCTGTGAAGCAAACAGTACTACACAAGTCTTATCCCAATCGCATTTGATTGAAAGTAAGGCATAGCTGCCGTTAAAATATCTTGGAAGGTAGACAGCGAACCGGTGGTAGAGAGCAGGGTCTGATGATCCAGTCTCTGTGACGGTTACACCTACCTCCCCATTCATTGGGCCCCCAAGTTGTGACCAGAAATGCCACACAACTAGTCGACTCGGCGTAATCTGCGCACTACTGGGTGGTATATACGTGAGATCCGAAGACCCCAGTTTAATGCCATCTGTAGACCTGAAATGTGGACCAGGTCGTGTGTGGCACGCGTACACGGCTTGTTTTGTTTTGTCAGCCACAGCGCTCAATCTCATTTACAGCCACTTTGACTCGGACAGTTTACTGGTGCGTGAGAGAGGGCGAGGCTTGTACTGTCAAGTCATCATCAGCACATTCCTCGCTACAAGTCTGACGTGCTACCAGTCATGCCTTGAAGAGCTGACTCGATCCTTCTCAGGACTGATAGTCAGGCTGCACTTACTCATTATTAATGCTGGCCTTCATGACAACTTAACGCACCGTTTGGCTCACCTTGTGGGGCACCAGCAGCAGCGAAGAAAGTGGAGTCTAGGCGTTGGATTGGTTCATCTTCGCTGAAAATTCAGTCGCGGATGACATCTTATGACTTCGTTGCAATAACATGCTGCAGAGTGCGTAGTACAAGCGCCCCTCGGCAGCCTGACAGTTCAGTTCAGCTAGTCACATAGTTTTACGCGAGACCTAGCGTTTACAATGGGCAACTGTTAAATCCCAGTTACATATAATGTGCTATACCGTCTGCGTTTCAGTTCGGGTCAGATTTAGTTTTCGAGAAAAGCGACCTAGTGAGGGGTTGCACTGCGCCAGGGCGACGAGGTAACTGAATGGCTAGATGGAACCAATTGTGGGGCGATTGGCACAGTCCAGACTGCCTTGTTTCATTTCAGAGGAAATGAATGCGCAAACTTTGAGTAAATCTTTTGGAAAAAACCTTTTTGGGCTCGGTGTGAAAGTTGATACGAATGATTGAGTTGAAATTTATCAGCTTAACGAGATAACCATGTAATATACATGAAAATGCCAACAGGTAGCCACACCTGTAACATGATTCACCATGCTGACTGAAGACTTTGTTGACCTTGTGCCGCTGCATGACGCAGCTGCGAGGGGTTCGGCCCCACAGCGCACCCTCATGCAGCTGATATATTTCAGCTCTCAAAATGAGCTTATAAAGCTTCATCCCAAATGATTTACTTCAAGGTAAAGCGCCAATTTTGAAGGAGTTTAAAACGCTAAAATGTGCACTATTTTTCCCGGATTAGGTTGACCCTGGCTGACTGTTATGCTTATCAGAGCATATGACTGAGTGATTACCAGAAGTGCAAACACACATTTAGCAATCATCCCAGATGGCGTTTTGTGGACTGCAGTGGATGTTTGGTGCGCTTTTACACCCCCTTTCGCGCGTGCACCTACTTTAACTGCTGGGCTACCTCGATCCGAATCACCTCATAATCGACGTCTGACCTCGTGGTTAGTTAAGACAGGAATGTTACTTGCAACGAATCTGTCATTAATGAAGTCACCACCATGTGACATTCATTCAAAACAACCTCCCCCCTCCCCCTTAATGGAAAATCTAGGTCCTAGTGAAAATTGGAACTTGTGAGCAATCTGCCTGTCCGACTACAAGCCCGAACAAGTGTTTCACCGATTCCTTCTTCATCGGCACGACTATTGTCCGATCTTTGCCCAGCGTTGGGGTATACGCCATGATGCAGAGCAATTGTGACCCAGTGCCGCTTAGAGGTGACAATGGCGGCTTATGTGGGACCTGCTAGTGTTTGAAAATAAGAACAACGTGAGCAAAGCTGTATCAATATATGTGTAGGTACTATATCTAGGTGGGCGCAGGGACGGTGACTTGCATGTGAATTAGTTAATAATGGTATTAGACTTGCGCTGCATTTAGCACACTCTCTCTCTCTTCCCTTACCAACCTGGGCCCAATGTCAAGCAAGGAGTTCAGAAGAGCGGTAGCGGGATCGGACGCAGGTGACTAGTGCCGCGTCAGTCTACGCCTAGGCATGCCAGCACACCCCACCCACCAACGCATAGGTCGCCTTTTTTATGGGTGTACATCCCCAATAACACGGAACGTGCACCCATCCGCTGTAAGTGGATAGGAAGGCTGGATGGACCTGCTAGAGCATAGAGACGAGAACAACGGCATCCTATGTTGCATCGCTATATGAGGATTGGTGCTGGATGATCACATCGAATTACTGAAGAGATCCGACCGCGAAGGTCTCATTCGTGCCAGCGATACAGCTTCCCGCACCCCCTTTTAAAGAGGAGGCAGAGGTGACGATAGAAAGGGGGGAGAGGTGGGATCACAGTAAGCGGAATAGAGGTATCCAGTATCTTACTTTATCGGCAAGGACCAGGACGGCGTAGTCAGACTTGCCGCGAATAGCACGACCGAGACACTGGGCAGCGTGGCGCATGGCATCGAAGGTGATGAAGTCATTCGGTCGAAGGTTGTACTGTTCTCTCAGGAAATCTAGCCGTGCCTTGAAGTTGACAAGGTAAAAAAATCATTGTGAAGGAGCTTTTTGCTTCTGCAAAGCCCACCTAAATGAGGCAGAGGAATGTATGACATGGAAGTAGAGGACTTCACTACAGTAAATATTCATAAGACTAATAGGATGCGTTTAACCTCCGGAATGAAAGAGCAGCATTTTGGCTAAAACAAAACCAGACTTGCGTTCTTACTTTGAAGATATGGCTCTGTGTGTAGACGTAGGGAACGCCAAACAGGATGATGCAACGGCCGAGGTGGTGATCTAGGCGGAAAAGGGAAATAGAAATCAGAAGGCAGGGAGGATGCAAACGGAGAAGACATCTCCGATCAAAACAGTTAGTCACACGGAAAACGTGCGGACAGCCACTGTTCCTGGTGCCAATGTCGGCGAGCCACATTCCTCAAGAGCCGACACGGAGGACGAAATCCAACCGTCAGCAATTCGACTGTGGGCCATCATCACACCATATGCAACCACGTTCGATGAGCATGGGAACCAATACTCTAGACAGGCATGCTCCCGCACAGAAACAGCATCGCCAGCCAGATAATTATCCCACCAGGTGCAACTATCTGCGATGCCCTCGAGAACTGCCAATGTGATAGGCCTGTAGCGGCCTTGCAACTACATCCTATAAATGCTGAAAAACCTGGGCAGTTCAATACCCTTATTGCACTCGGTCTCTGATGATGGATTCGAATGAGAATCCGAAACGCCAGGCTAATAAAGCTCCTGTTCCGTTGATCGTGTGTCCTTCGCATCTCCGTTTTGCTCACAAACAAGCAATTATGCTGAGAGTTCAGGCGGGTTCAGAATGTTATGGATTACGGCTCCCGACCCCCAAGACAGCATAAGCAGTTAATTCTTGGCCCACCGTCTTGCACTAATCTCGCATACTACTTAAGGCGTTGATTACGAAGTACAAGACTTAAGGTTTACAAAGAATGCATAAAACGAGGCCGTAAGTACCCAGATATCATTTTAGATGTGACAATTGGTATGCAAGTAAGTACGCGTGAGAGGTCAGGCGGGTTAATAACATTACGCACTATGCCTGTCAACAAGCAAGATGCCATAAACAGTTAACTGTTAGGCACTGACCCCACCCACACCGTACTTACGGCGTCAATTGTGAATTACGAGGCTTCAGGCTTAACAGAGGCAGTACGGAATCAGATATCAGTTCTGATTTGAAAAGTACAGGGTAAATAAAAAACTCTCAGATGACATTGACAAACATAGACAGAGCACCTACAATGTTTTGGCATCCGAAACCTCGGGTGGATGAGGGTTGCCCGCAAAGAGACACTCAACAGGGGATTGAGTAAGAACATACTAAATTACAACCGGAAAACCTGATTTCCTTGTGCAGGCTTTCAGCGTTGCCCGAATAAAGGCTACATTTGGTAGATAACTGTCGCAAGTGCGGAAAACCAGTGATCAAAAGCGTGACTTCTGTCACGGAGTATTACTGGGTGCGTACATTTCCCCATTAGCTCTGTGTCAATACGCTCATACGGTGCCCTAAATCCACTTACTGTGGTCATCTAGCAGGAGGCATGCCGTGCCCCAACGGAAAACAGAAAATTTGTTACAAATAAGTCTTTACTCATCTAGACAGGCTGCGAGACGGAATACGGCGGTGAGGGTTTTCCCGCAGTTCCAGGCTGTAGTCGATCAACAACAAAGATTAAAAAAGACGATAACTGCCCGAAATATCAGTTTCTGGTATATGTGCCATCGTCGGCCTGCCCAGACTTGAAAACAACTGAGCTCCGGTTGCCTCTCTTGCGCTCCAAAGTGCTGGAAGAAGACGGCTCTCTTGTTTGTCAATTCTTGCATATATTGTTAGCTGTCTGTGAGCCCTGTCAGCTCTGGAAAATTGAACAGCAGTGCGGACCTACCTCCGATTCCTGCGTGTCCCCTTTGCCGGATTTTAAATGTGCTGCGGCTCAAATGGCATACTCGTGTCTCAATTTTTCACATAAGTTTTCGCGGCGGTGAACAAAAATAACCAGATGACCGATGAGTCACGGTCGCACGAGAACACACGGGTACCCTGCATCGGCATGTTGAGAGGCGTTGCAGAGAGAACCAACCGGCAGGCAAGGTGTCCAGCCGGAATGGCTACGCGCGCAACTTCGTGGCTCGGCGCATCAAGTGAAGAAGCGAAAGATTAAACAACATCGGACCAACACTTTGTGTGGCAAGCAGGCCCTCACAGTGTTCTGGCGCCTGTTAACGAGGACAGAAGAAAGATTTGTAGACAGGTGCTCACCGATCGGACTTACTCGCCCCGTTGTACCTTGGGGCTCACTTTAGAGCCCCACCAACAGCCGCAGAACGGCTAGTGAATTAAGCGGAATAGAGTTGAGCATGGCTGGCTGATGACGGCTAATAAGCCAGAAATGTTCATTCCAGTCTCCCTTGTCTTTGTCGGACACGGAAGCTGCTGTTTTTAGTGTGGTTAAATGACAAGCCAACCCTATAAATAATGCAAGCCTATGCGTCCGCCATTTTACTCCTGGCTATCTCTGAACAGGCGTTTGAGAACGAATCCGAAACGTCAGGCGAATAAAACGTTTGTTCCAAAGATCGCGTCCTCCACTTTCAAGACACCTGTTTGAACTAGCCTTTTCAGGCGTACTGGCATGGAATTTCAATCCAAGACGGAGTGTCCATACCAGGCTAGATTGTCCCCCATCAACCTGTAATTTGTGCAGCGAGGGCTCTGTAAACATAAAATTTGCCGTCCTTACCAAAGTCTATGCCCTCTGAAATCTTCCCACGAGCGACCGAGAGTAGAATAGCCCCACGACCGTTTTCACAAGCCTACATTTTGAAGAGAAAAAAACTGCGTCGTTGGCATCTATTGCAGTACACAAAAATGTAACAATTTTAGCCCAGAGGAGTAGTCATTGCACTTCTTTGTGTGATTACTGCCTCACCAGACACCAGTTCGCAGGAGTCGATGATATGCAAAAGATTCAAATGGGGGGGGATTTTTAACAGAAATTTAAGTCCTCAGAGCTGAATTTATCACAATGAGTGAACTGCATACTACGAGGAGCTTATAATACTGATATATATTTTTTGGCGTGAACCTTCAGCAGTTAGTCAGCTGAAGTTCGCGGCGTTCTGTGCTGAAATGCTAAACCTCGAAAGGCATGACACAAAGGTTATTTGCTGAAGTTCAGCCATTAATTTTGACGGAATTTCACATAGCAAGCTGAAGACTGCAATAAGTGGGGCAAATCACATGGAGATCTTGAGGGATCCAATTCAGGCTTCGAACCCCTTGCAGCTGTGCCATGCAGCAACAAAATATCAGCTAGTACCTGCGCTGCCAGTATGGTGAATTATTTCCTAAGTTGTGCTACTGACTGCCTGTTGGCACCTTGTGAATATTACACGGTCATCCCGCATTAGCTGATGTATTTCGACTCAAATACTCATATGAACTTTCGGGTCGGGTTTAAAAGATATTCACCTTGAATGATTTACTCAAAAATAGCGGTTAATTTCTATAAAGCCACAAATTGAAAACTGGCGTTCGTGCCAGGAAGCACATGGAGTAGGCTGGGGGACCGAACGCCTCGCTGTTGTGTTATGAAACGGTAGAAACGTGTACTTTGGCCTTGGCAAATAGCGCAAAACGCATATAATACTGGCTATTTGTTGACATTTCATGAATATTAAGCAGTTATCCCACTAAAGTTGAGAGAGTTACGCTCAAATAGTCAGATAATCTCTAGGTCTGGGTCCAGAAATCTTCATTCCGAGGAGTTACTCAAAGTTAACGAGTCATTTCTGAGGAAATTAACAGTTGAAAACTGGAGTATCTCCCAGAAAGCACTCAGGAAATGATGGAGGACCCACTGATGAGTCAAACCCTCGCAGCTGTTTTATGCAGCGTTGTGATATCGCGAAACGCCCAGGTCTGGGTCAGTACCTGTGGTGTCAATAGAGTACATAGGGAGGAGTGGAGGCCTGACTAGGCACAGCCAACCAACCACCTGAGTGCGATCCCGCCCAGGAGGGTAAGAGAGTGCGCTAGATGCTGCGCGAGTCTGCTATCACTACATACTTATTCCCACTCCCACATGAGACAACCGACTGGCTCGGATGGTGGTCTGATTGTAGGGGTGGGGGAGAGAGTGAGGTCAACAGCTCAGCGCATTTTCCTCACTATAAACAATTGGACGCGCTTGAAACTATCATGGTGACTCATGATCAGGTGGGGGAGGAGGAGAGAGTGCGGTAGCTGCAGCGCACGGCTACTATCACTTAAAACTAATTCACGCGCAAGTCACCGTCCCTGCACATCTTGGTGTGGAGCATACGGTGGACCTCGTCAAAATCGACGGTCTAACTGTCAACATACTTATTCACGCGCAAGTCACCATCCCTGCGCAAATCCTGCCCTCGGACGCACGATAGATAATGTCGGAATGAATGGCCCTACAGCCATGTTCTGGAAAGTGGCATTACCGAGAGAACATTCATTATGGAGTTGGGTTGGTACACTGTCAAGTGAATGGGCGCGATCGTTAAAACAAGGTGACTTGCCTATTCAGACAAATTTCGCGGTTAGTTTGTTTCGAGAACAGCCGTAATGGTAGCAGAAAAGCATAACCATTCTTAGTAACAGTAGCAGTAATAATATCAATAGTAGTATTAGTAATGAAATTTCGATCATCGCGGTCCCTGGTGCCCACCGAGTGCCTTACATAAAGGTGGGCGCAGGGACGGTGACGTACGCAAGAATTATAGTATATTGATAGCAGACTTTCGCAGCATCTATTGCACTCTCTCCACTTTCACCCAACTGGGTCCGGTGTCATGACGGGGTCAAAAAGACCGGTGGGACCAAGCGCAGGTAGCTGGTGAGGCGCGAAACCGCACCTAGGCGTGCCAGCACACCTCTGGTCTACATATAAAGGACAAGGATTTCACACATGAGGAAGCGACGGCTCGCATCCCGATTGAATGGGGATGCCATAAAGGACACAGTAAGGGGGAGTCATTGCAACTTTCATCTCAGTCCTGAAAAGAATTGAGTTAGCTTGTCGATGTGCAGTCTTCCACGTCATGATTGAAATCGTGTAATGATAGATTCAAACACGTCAGAGGAATGCGCTCAGGTTTTGATCCCACTTGTTCTTCCCTTTCGCGTACACCGATTGATTGTCCAAGCCGTTCAACTGGCCGGACCTGCGCTGCCACTACTGCACTCTGTGCCTGGTATCATGACAAAGTCGAGAAGACCGGAGGCGGGAGAGAGTGCGAGTGGCTCGCGCAGCCGGAGTCACCGCTAAGCGTGCCGCCACACCTGACTCAGATCCCACGAGCTGAGAGTCCCATAGAGGCCACATTAAGGAGCCATTTTAGCCTGACTCTCAGTCCACCAGTCAGCCACTCCCCACAAACACACACTGGGCTGATCGCGTGGTCAGACTTATCCCGTCAGTTGGCAACCTTCCAAAGCCACGGCTTTAGCGCACCGCGATAGCTTCAAGCGCGAGGAAAAAATGCGCTTTGTCGGCGACCTTACTCCCTATTCCCATTCCCAGACACAAACCACGTCCCGAGACGATCAGTGAACTGATGCGGGGAAAACATTAGTTGGTTTAGCGCCGACAAAAAATTCAGGAAGGGTCTAACCTTATGGTAGTTGGCCAGTGCCAAACTTGTCTCGTCGTTGTCCTGAGTTTCCACGAAAAGGAGTTTGTGGCGCTGGATTTTTTCTATCAGATTCTGCAAAGGAGATATAACCAGCATATGTGCGGCTGAATGTAATCTGTCTGCAAGACAAACCACTGAAACCGACAGGCAATAAGAAATGAACTTGGGCAGCCTAACATTCAAAGTATTTAACAAAACAATTCGATTGGAATACAGAAAGCAAGCAGTGACGAGGGAACGCTATGGAACAGGAGGTTGCTGCAGTAATTATAAATATTTGGACGATATGCCCTAAATTAAGAATGACCTGAAGGAAAAGTGTAATGGCGGTTACCCTACGAGCCAGTCATAATCAATCGTGCCGAGGGACGCCATGTAGGTACAGACATTTTCAGAAAATTCTCTCAAAGTCTGCGTGGTATACGCGGACCAGCTGAAAGCGCAGTCTGTCAACCAAACGACAGTAAAATTCAATAATGCACAAGGGTCGACAGTGGAATTTCTGTATCGGATTGAAAACACATACCGCTAGTCGGTGAGCTCAGTGTTTAAGATTCCCTGACGTAAACAGAGCGCACGCGCGGGAGAAAAAGCTCACCTGTTCGTACCACGTGGCGAAGGTTGATTCCTGACAGCGGAAAAAAAAACAAAAAATGGCGAGCTCATGCAATAGTCGTAGAAAAGAAGTCAATATGTTGCCGAAAAGCTACAGGCAAGGACCAAATACTATTTTGACTGGTTGTGAGACGACACGTTTCTAGGAGAATGGGCTGAGACTTGGCCGAAATCTTTGACTGGCCATAGAAAAATTATAGACACAGCCCGTAATTCCGGTGTGGACTAGCAAAAAAACGAATACTGGCGGACAGGTGTTAAGGTTTCGCCTGAGCAGGGGACTCACCCAGGTAGGGTGGGTGCGAGTAACGAAAGCCTCCATTGACAGTGAGCCAAATGACACAGTATTGTCAATCCAACATCCAACATGGACGATGAAATCACGACCAATAACGACTTGGACGACCAGCCTGAATCGCATCAACTACGAGCCCCAGCGGTGATAGCGAAAGCTGTTACTTGTAGTACACATGTGATCACGTGGCTAATACGTACTATAAAAAATACAGCGCATATTTTGCCTTCATAACATTTATCTGCCACTGTCTCTGATCATGGGTTCAAGTGCGAATCTGAAAGGTCAGACCAATAAACTTATTGTTTCAGCGATCACATCTTCTCCGCATAGAAGATGGCAAGAATATGAAGTACTATAAACTTGCATACATTGATGAACGCTCACCGATCGCTAACGGAACTCACTCGTTCCTCTCTGCCTTGAGGCTCAATCTCGAGCCTCACCGGCAGCCGTACAGCGACCAGTGGTAGCATAGAAAAACGAATATTGCCGGCAAAGACAAGGGAGACTGGAAAGGCCGATTCTGGCTTAAAAGCCGTCATCAGCCATCCAGACCCAACCTCAGGTGTTGCGGCACCCCATGCTCGGATTCGCGACCTGTTGGCTAGAAGTCAAACGCTCCAACCCACTGCGCTACAATCTCCTTGATTGGCCGGTTTCGATCAGGAATAGTAACAATGGGCACTCACCGATCGGTTATGGGACGCACTCGTCACTCGCCTTGGGACTCACTCTAGAGCCATGCCAGCAGCCGCAGAGCAGATAGTAATATTAGGCAAACTGACATTACCCACAAAGTCAAGGGAGAATGGAATGGCCATTTCTGGCTCATTAGTCGTCATCAGCCAGCCACACCCGACCCCAGGCGCTGAGGCACCCGAGGCTCAAACTCGCGACCTGTTGGGCAGAAGTCCAACGCTCTACCCACTGCGCCACGAGCTCGTTGTTTGGCCCGTTTCGATCGGGAATATCAACAATGGTAGTTGGGCGCTCACCGCAGAGCGGCTAATGATAGAATGATATTACCGACAAAGATAAGGGAGACTGGAATGGCATGGATGGAACTGGATGGATAATCAAAAACAGTTTGAAATTTTTAGGAATCTGAGAAGCATGTCCAGATGAATCCACATTCTACGAAATAGGGGCCTTCAGTTTCAGTATATTCTGTTTGGCTTTCGTATTGCAAAAGATTAGCAAAATGATAATTTGTACAATTCCTTCGTTAGAATGGACATGGGTTCCAGAGTAAGGGTCCGGATTTACGAACTGGTTGGGCGCAGTGGCCGACAGTCGCCTACCCCGGTTTACTCGTGCGACAAACGACCCGCTCGCTGACTCCACATGTGCCAGGTCTCATTAGAAAATGGGATCGTTGACTGCAAACAAGTGATGACATCATACAGGCTGCATGCACAAACGTATCCCATTTTGCCCTCATTTTGTAAAAAAGTTACATCTTCGAATCTCCTACTTGAAGAACGGGCATCTTCCAATTAAAAAAACACAATTATAAAATGCCTGTTTACATGAGCTCCATATATAGGACCTTCCTTATAGTACAGCCAAACTTATAGTTTGAAATAGCTAAAAAATGTACAGTTTGTAGACTGGCAACCCTAAACGCAAGTGGAGAAAATTATTCGATAGCGAAAAAGAAGTTTTTAAAATTGGAAGATCCCGTTTTTGTCGATGACAAACTTTGAAGAAGTATTTTGTCATACAATGCAAGAAAGGTTTTTCATTTTGCATATTTTGTATCAAATATGTTTGGATTGATAAGGACATCAAAAAGCAGTGAATTAATACTAATTAAGTAGTTAGTTTTAATTTTTGCGGGTGGGCAGAAAAACACGCCCCCAAAAGCCAGCATTCTAGTGTGCCCGAAATATCTTAGGATTATGCAGAATTATTACAACCCCGTCTACGGCATCCTTTCTAAACTAAATCACATTTTAAGATTTCCCTTAACGTTTCATGAGATGTCAAATACTGTAGAAATGAGTCTTTGAAGTTAGACTGTCGTTAGAAAGGGGGATTGAGTTATATCAACTGAAAACTTAACAAAACACGAATTTTAGCCCGGCAAGATAGTTTCAAATGTGTCATATTTGCCATAAGGTGAAAGCGGCCAAAGGCCATTAGCTTACCAGGTAGTGGTAGCTGGGGAAAAAGGCGACAATACCGTCGGGAACGATGCTGGCGAACTCCGCGAGCAAATTGCCGTAATTTCGAATCACCGCTGTAAGGCAATAAGTCCTTTACTAGGAGGGTTCGCGTTAACCATGTAACGGAAAATAAATCCCTCAAAAAAACAGAGGTAAGGCGTCGCAAAAGGATGGTCTTAACTGTCTCAACAACAAACATGGGGGAGGATATGGTATGTAACACCACTAGGTTGATGTTTAATAACTACCTACTTATTTTATTTAGGTAGGTGCGGGTTGCTAGCGTTTTAAGGTTAGGGCTAGGGCTACCTACCTACAGTTTTCCCAGGGGAGTTGCGAACCCTACCCTTGCCAAAATATGCTATTTGAATAAGTTAACTGACCATTCAATTTTGAAAAACGGGGACCTCGGTGGGACTCGAAACCGGGACAGGGAACATTGGATTTCTTACATGTGGCCTAACCTATACGCCCAACCTATTGCAAGTTATGGAATCCATCAATTCTAATACTAACCAAGCAGGCCTTCCAAGATAATCTACCCAAAAATCCACCCAACGGGTAACTTAGTCCTAGTGTGAAAAACGTTAGGCTACCGTTCGGCACATCACAGCTCAGGCGGTTAGACCGTTGGCTGTGCCGACGCCAAAACTTTGCTGTCGCGGGTTAAAATGCCACAAAGGCCACCGAGTTTCTCACCAGCCAACAGTCTTGTAAACCCTACTTTACCCAAAGCTGAGAAGCACGTATTTTCAACCCTCAAGAAATCGAGACAGTAAGTCGAAGTTGTAGACACAGACCTCTGTAAACACACGCTCTCCAATTTTTTTACAAAGATTTTCCCGTGCCCCATCTAAAGTGCCTCAATGTACCCGACCTTTTTTAATTGGCTTTAGTGCTTCAGGTAGATAAACTGCAGGTCCCGGATGGCTCCGCTGACTGCAGGCAAAAAAAAACTCACCCAGATCTTCACGACTTTCAAACTTTGTTGTCATCGCGACCTGATCGCTGCCCTTCGACACTATCTGTAAAGAGGGGCAATCAAAAATCGCACTGTGTACACACACACATACGCATAAAGGAACACAACTGCAAATAGAATACCAGGGGGTAACAATGCATATTTGAGCCAGCAAAGAATAAAATCAGACTGAATCACCATTGGGCAAATGCAGTTGCGAGTGAGAGTCATTGAAAAGGATGCCACATTGGCCGGATGGAAGTTGAGGATGCGTGGGTACATCTCCAGGGGAGAAAGAGTCTGAAAGGATTTGAAAAAAAGACAGCATATGAGACTGCAGATACATTCAGTCAAACACTAAAGATCAGAGTAAACATGGTCGGTTTCGTCACTCGAACCGCGAGCAATCAGTAATTAGTGAGGAAAATGGCACTACTGTGATGATGACTGCCACACAACCATTTCCTTTTTTGGAGTGAGGATGACATACAAAAGCTTTTCGTCTGTACAACCGTAGGCAACTGTGAGAAAGTCAGTCAGCAGTTTTATACCATGCACTCGAATCTAAACTGTATGCACTCTCAGACTTCAGACGTAAGCAAGTTCGATACAGACCTTTTGGTGAGCGTGTTTGTTTTGTAACCGGACGGCAGTTGATTGATTTGACTACATTCTGGTCTCGAGATGGCGTTAAGCTTTGGAGACCTACAGTTTGTGGTGTAATGAGTTAATGAATTCGAGAAACCCGTCGGTTTATCTATAAACGTGGAATGTATTTATGCTCAGGAGAAGGCACATATGGGCAAATTAAGGAATTAAACAATTGTAAATATTCAAAAGACAACTTGGCGAGCATACGTTAGCTTTCGATAAATTCTCCTCAGGCCTTTACATTTATATCACTGTGTAACTAAGTCAAATATGCGGGTAAGTAGAACAAATAATAGGGTTTTTAGGAATGGGAGGGGGGAAGAAACAAAATTGCGGTCCATCTTCTGATCCTCGTCAGAGGGATGGCTGTCTTATGAAATGTCAGCCAAAACTCTGAGATAGATTTTCGAGTTGAAAGAAATTACGTAAGTGGTGTTGTAATATTAATTATCGTACAGCCTAATTACAAGATATTTCAGTCACATCAGGATGCCTGCTTTTAAATTAACTGCGTTCTGGTCGCCTGACAAAGTTAACTCTGTAGAAAATGGCAACTTGATAAGCAGGATTTTTTCCAACGATTTTGAGCTGACCCCCCTCTTCGACGTCTCCGATTGGGTAGTGGGGCCGGTTCAAGGACAGTAACACTGAGCTCGTAAGGTGGGCGACGAAGAAAGTGCCCGAACCACCTCAGTCGTCGTTCTTTGATGGCTTGGGATATCCTTGTGATGTTTTCGCACCGAAAGTGGAATGCCTCATTTGAGACGAAGTCTGTGTACTTCACTCGGAGGATGGTCCTCAAGCAGTGGTGGTCAAATGCATCCCGTGTTCGCTCATCTTCCACGTGTAGCCTAGTATTCACAGCCACAGAGAAGGACAGACGCACGGTATACGCGAATCTTTTTGGCGATAAAAATGTCGCGTCAGGTCCACAGGCACTTTCTAAAGCTTGAGACTACCCGAAGAGCAGCATCAATTCGGGAGACAGAGTCATCCTTACTCTGTCCATTCGGCAGCAACCTCACCCCAAGGTATTTGAAACTGTCTACCTCTTCAAATTGACAGCCATCAACCTCGAGAGGTGCTTTCGCTTGGGTAGGGATGCAGCTTGAAAAAACTTTCGTCTTCCCCGCGTTTATGGAAAAGCTGACCGATTTAGCGACTTCATTCACTCGCGACACCATAGACTGCAGATCACCAAAGCTTGAAGCTAGTAAGGCGATATCATCTGCGTAGTCGACATCAGCCAGCCGGCGTCCGGGGGGCAAGCTCAGCACCGTCCTCTTAATGCATGGCCTTCCCAAGAATCCAGTCGATAGCGTAGTTGAACAGGATGGGACACAAAGTACAACCTTGTCGAACGTCACATCGAATAACGAATGCATGTGAAAGATTGTTATGGACCAAAACTCGCGCTGTGGTTGAGCGATAATAGGTCTTGATCATGGCGAGGATTTTCGATGGTAGACCATCTAGTGCCATTATCCGCCATAAGGATTCACGAGGGACGAAATCGAACGCGGCGGCGAAGTCGACAAAGCAGACGGCCGTCGGGTGCTGATAACTCTGACAGGATTCAAGGATTCGCCTTAGTGTGAATATTTGGACCGCACATCCACGCCCAGCACGGAATCCGGCTTGGTTGGGCCTCGTCCTAGAGTCGCGCAGAACCTGGAATCGCCTGAGAAGGACAATAGCGAAGATTTCAGCAGCAACTGTAGTTTTCCATCTCGTTTTGTCTTGTGGACAGGCACAAGGACGCCTGAGCCCCAGTCATCAGGAACAACCTCCACGCTTGTGCAATCACTTCATGGAGCCAGTGTGTCGACACAGGACTTGTAGATTTCAGAGGGTATATAGTCCTCTCCAGGTGCCTTGTTGTTGCGCAACCTTCTTACGGTATCAGTGACTTCTCCTTCAGAAGGGGGTCGCGTGACTGCATAGACAGGAGAGGGTGGAGAGTCCGTCACACGTGGTAAAGGGGGTTCTGGGCTCGGTATCGAAATTGAAAAAGGTTCCAAAATGCTCACACCAGCACTCTCGACTTTGGCCAGGTTTTCAGCAATAAAGTTGCCATTCACGTCACGAACAGAGTCGCTCGGTTTAGAGGGCCAAACATTAACTTGGCGGATAATTTGGTAGATTTTTTGAGTGTCACCTACGTTTGCGGCCTGCTCCATTGAGGTCGCTATTTCAGTCCAATATTTATTCTGGTCTTCCCTAACCAATTTTGCCGTCATCTTTCGGGGTTGGCGGAAGGAAGCATCGTTGCGGGACCTGGCTCGTGCCATCTGGGCAGACAACCGCAGGTTCTTCCTCTGATTATACCCAAGGGTTTTCTCAGCTGCCCCATAGACTAATGCCTTCAGTGATGACAACTCTCCGTCTGATAGGGTAGTACAACAAGACTGTATTTCTCTGTCCAGGGCCTCGGCAGTGCCGGGTTGCCGGATTTTGGCGACATCGAGGCGTCTAGCACGTGACATTTTGGAAGAGGATGATAGGTGCATTTTAAAGTGTGTAAGGACGAGAACATGGTCAGAACCATAGGCATTACTAGTCTCGGCACCCCACATCGATCTTCTATCATGAACCCAGCTGCGGAACCGTGAACTGACTAGAATGCAGTCGATCTGACTGGTCGTATGACCGTCGTTTGAATACCAGGTCAGCAGGTGTTAATTGCGATGGTGGAAGCCCGTGTTCGTGACAAACAGTCGATTATGATCAGCAAAGTTTAGCAGTCTCTCACCATTTTTACATCGAGAACCAAGCCCGAAACGACCAATAAGATTACTGTTAGTGGATCGCACGTCCATTCCGACGTTCCAGGCCCCAGTAACACCAACAGATCGCGGCAGCGGGAGTTTTACAGACCACCGCTTCAGTTGCGAGTAAATCCGTCCTCGTCGTTGCCCGCAGCGGAAGTTGCGCCGTACACGGAGACGATAGATGTTTTTTAGCCAGTCGTTGCGTCCATCTGCTGATCTGGTTCCAAAGCCGCGCACATGCCCGTAATCTGCTTCGCGAGAGTGGGCAACCACCACCGTCACCAGACTGCAAGCGTCACTGTGCACACCGTGCAGTGAGCTGCGCTCGCTGAGCATGGCCTTTGCTCCAGGTGAACGGTATCTCGGACTTCCCATGGCAGTTGCCGTCACAAGCCGCGTTGTACGATAAAGGCCGTCGAGCCGGTCGCCGTATCTCGCGCGTAACAGCGATCCGCAGAACGTTCGCGCCAGTTCCAGCACCAGCACCGGTCCGATTCCGATTCAGCAAAGTCCAGCCGGCATACTGCATCGCCCGCACTCACTGGACTAGGGCGGGCGCGTCGGTTCCTGGACGCCGTCGCAGCACCGGGTAGAATCGGACAGGTATGTCAAGCGAGAAGCTGAAAAGTTGTGAGGACGGGCAACTTTCCAGATACAGCCGCCTGACGAAGCGCCGCCATGATGATTATTTCGAGATATGCACGCGCCGGCGTACACGTACCATGCGCAGATGGACAGAGCACTATTTACGCAGTTCACACGTCGCTGGCGTTACAGTAAGTCCCTCACCGGCCTTTGCGCTGGTTTAAGGCTTTGCGCGTGCCAGACCTCAGCCCGTCGCAAACAGCCAGTAGCAGCTACATTTCGCTGGTCCGCGACTCCGTATGCTGCCAGACCTAGAGCATTCGCTGCTTTCACAGCTAATCTACACTGAAGGCCAGAGTCCACTATCCGCCACCTGTGGACGCGCGCTGGCAGCCAGTAGCTAGGCTAATGAGTAACCCAGTATCTTTCCGGACCAAGGTCATATACTCTTTGACGAGCAAGCACTAAGAAACAATGACTGATATGACGCATGATGGAGCGCCGAGCCTTCACAGTGCTGGGATTCATAACTACTAAACCACACAAGATCCTCTTTTCACGTATAAAATTTCCAAGCAGAGTTAATTTGCTGTGAAAACGAGCGCGTAAAAGCATCTACAAAGCCTAGTCGAAGATATTGTGCTATTTGAACTCTTATGCGTACTCTGTGAAAATCAATGATAAAAAGTTCCTACTTCAATTAAGCAGCCATGTTTACAGAGTGTAATTTTTGGCAGACGGCTGGAAACAAGTACTTGAGCAGATTATCTCGGAACCGGATTGAAAGATCTCGATAAGGCGCGTAAATACAATTGAGGAAGTACGCCGTTCAGCGAAACCAAAATCTAAAACTTTGCTACTTTGGCGAGAGACAGAGAAGCAAAATGCTGTTACCGCCTAAAGGTGAGGGAGATCATCTTCTCCCGAATCACCGGGATTACTACGCTTTGTGGGGAGCCCTCCCAATCCCAAAAGTGCTTATGGACCGAAAGTGATATGCAGTATATGCGTGGCCAAAACGTCCAAGCGCTCTACCAGGTTTCCGCCCGGCCTGCGGCCTTGCAAGGCGCTACCCATTGTCAGTGCTGGGCTTTGCATACATATGCAGCGAGCAGTACAGATAGGAAAATTTCGATCTATCACCGCATGAGAAACAGCCTTCGAGTGATTTCGCCAGACTTGTCATACCAACAGGCTAGCCGCTCTACCTAAAGCGCGAGGAAGACATCTTCTCCTGAATCGATACGGCTTGTGAGAGCCCCCAATCCTTAAAAAGTGTTTATGGCGGACTGGCAGTGATATGCGTGCATAGCCAAAACTCCGCGGGCCCACCAGGTTCTCGCGTCAGGTCAGGCTTCCGTATACCATTGTCAGCGCTGGGCTTTGCATATGGAAGGTGAGCGCACATAGGTATTTGACTATCAACACTGCATGAGAAAGTCAAGCCTTCAGAGCGAAGCCACCAGGACGCCCAGGTCTCTCCAATGATAGCTGCTCTAAAAGGTGGAGAAGACATCTTCTCCGAATCGGACACGGCTTAGGAGCTCCGCAATCCTAGCAGTGTTTATGGATCTGGTAGTGATATGTTTAGCCAGAGTCAAAAGTCCGCCAAGGGCTCCGCCCACTGCTCTGCTAGGTCAGGCTTCCTATACCATTGCCGGTGCTGGGCTTTGTGGCTGGGCGGAAGAGTGAAAATATAGGTATTTGACTATCACTGCATGAGAAACAGCCTCTCGAGTGAAGCTTTAACAGACTTGTCTTCCATACGATACGGTTTGCACTTTTGCTAGCGACAACATCGCTAAGGATATCCTCGGCCCTTTCAAGAAAAAGATCGACAGGGTGGTTCGGTCATGTTCTTCTTCATCATCCGACACATGAGCTCAGAGGTGCTGCCGTCAACCAACCGGTAAGGGATTTAGGCAAGGCGTCTGATTAAAGGCAAGTTGGAGGCCTACTTCTAAAGCGCACCAGACGGTAGAGGGAGTAAACGATCTCAGGAAATGTTGCTAGCCGAAATGCGAGTTTTAGACCAGGAAAGATAACTCAAGACCAGAACAGAGAAACAGAATCATCCTTCAATCTGAATCAGCGTGCGGAAAGCGTTGCAGAAACCGGTAAAGAACTGATATTCCAACGAATTTTAAGTTCTCTGTAAGTTGTAGTAACTGTGATATTTAATTGACCCAATTGTAGAGCTCTGTGGTGTCGATGAGCCACGAGACTCCTAGCAGGGAGCCGTGAGTTCAACTTCACATTTGAGCCAAGCCAACTGCATCGTTTGACTCCATCAATTCTGACTGGTGAGTAAGCTGACTGCCCAAGCTAGGATGTAGCGACAGTCCAATCCGCGAATCCGCCACGACTTGCAATAGGCAGTTGGCAATATTTTCACGTCTGCTCGAATTTTGATTCCAGACATGATTTGTAAACATGCATTCTTGGCCAAGAACATTGACGCCAGAGTAAAACCACGCTGAAACATTGAAAAAGTGAGCATAATATATGCCGCCACCAGCCGCTTCGCGATTCAGTGCCCGTCGCACCGAACGATCAAAGCGTTGGCGCGAAAGTTAAGCTGGCGTCTGTCGCCGACGGTGCCCGTTCGGGTACGACCGCGAACACGAACTATCGTTTGGTGCCAATTATTTCGTCACCGGTAAAAACCTCGGTGGAAAAAATGAACAGCGTAACTTCATTGCGAAGGAAAAGCGAATGGTTTGAAGGCATTATTCGCATTAAGCGAAGTCGAAATTCAGTCAAGACCGCCCAATCTGGGTATATCATAGATCCGTGCGCATCAGGTACTCCAGGATGTTGTCTTTTGAGTGCCTGCCTGCAAAAACCGAATTCGGTAAAAAAAATGATTGTCTAAGAAGTACGCATTTTTTCTACCTACGATTTATAGGAAACATGCACAATATATTTCTTTGGTTGTACGCAATTGACAGCTTATATCATGCTCTGGAACGCTACCGAATAGCAAGCAACGTCAATAGTCATGAAGTTTCCTAATTTATAGATACTATCGAATACCTTATTTTGTTTAAAATGTATACGTCCGTTTAATAATGCCCCTTATAGTGTATAACATAGTCCACATCCGTGGCAAATCTTCTATTGTAACTATTCGGCATCTTCTTTAATGGCGTAGAGGAATGTATGATTTTCCTTACCCATAAAAACATACAGCTCGAAGACCGAAATCTTAAACGCACACGCTACACGAGCCTGGCTCCAAAAATATTCGGGAATCAGAAGCCTTTTTTTAAAATCTAAACGCACTTGCTCTGGAGTATAAATGAAGACGTGAGTTGCTACCAAATGAATTCAAGCAAGAATACTTTGGTTCCGTCTTTAGAAAATATATCTAAATTTATAAGCAGTTTGAACATCAATAGGAAGCCAATATATACTACTTTAAGCAGTCAGCTTTGCCAAATACTGTTTTGCAAGTAGCCGAGAAGGCATATATTCAAAAGCCGGCATCCTGGCGCCTTAGTGTTACCCGTTAATATGAAGGAACCGCCCAACGTAAACGGCATCAGTTCGCGAATGGCGCACGCGGTGCGCCGGCACTGTCATAATTTCATGTTAGACGGCGGGCACTCACTCCAGATCTGAATGGCGCCGCAGCAGCTCAGAGTTCCAGTCGCCAGCTAATACAGTTCCGTTCCGCTTCTGGTCAGACCGCTACCAGCAGACGATACAGCAAAGATATAAAGTCCGTCATCGTCGTTAAACGACTGGCATAATTCGTCCGCACCAGGTAGCATGGCGCGAAAATCGTCGGATCATGACGGTCAACTATCCGAGTCACGTGGGGCTCATTTCAGCCGGAAAAACGGGTCCCGTGGATACAACCTGAGGGCCGTGTTGGTTCAGTGCATCTCGACAGCGTTCGTCCAGAAGGCGGAATACAAAAATAATATTGCAAACTGGCAAAGGCAGTTGCAGAAGAATAGTAGAACGTCTTGTGGACGCGCATATGCCAAGTTGCGATGGTTCAAACCGAGAAAGAGAAAGACGCCGACGTAAAGCGCCAGTTGATCGCGAAGACGGTTGACCGGCGTCCAGCAGCAGAAGCGAAAACCGAGTCGTCAATGAACAGCGTACCGAAGGCTCTGGATGCGCAGTGAGCAGGCGTTCAGCAGCGCCGGCAGGCGAGACCCGCTGTACTCGCTGAGTCGTGCAACTTCTAGCGTCTGGAGTAGGGGAGCGCAGCCTTTCTGAGCAGAAGCTGCATACGAAAAGCGCGAAAAGATTAAATAGAACAGATTAGGGAAAAAACGGGCCATCTGCGGCGCTGTGACGATAGCCAGCAGGAAGACGGAGAGTTGAGAGGACGGTCATTGGGCATGCTAATAAATTAGTTTTACTCAAAGCGGAAAGTCAAAACTGACCGTTTGCCTGATTGGACTACAGACCCTCGTTATCATCATGCTTAAGTTCGTTTTTGTTTTCCATGTTTGGTCCTGCCGAAACCAGGGTTCGGTTTTCCAAAAATGAGCCGCAGAACGCTGTTACGCCGAACACAGCAGTTCACCGCCAGTATTCATAGATAGAAGGACATAACTGATACAGACAAGAGACTAGAATGGCCTTCCTGGTTTGCTGGTCGTTATCAGTCAAAGGTAGCATAGCAACCTCATATTCAGAATGATGCTTTCGATGGGAAGCGATCGACCTCTCGAACACAAGCACAGCGGGATGCTATGGTTGTCAGATTGATGATAATGATGATGGATTATGGATGATAAAATTCAGGTAGAAGATCTACATCACGAATATCGTGATTAGCATAATTAAGTCGCAGCATCAAAAGCAGAGAAAGATCTGTGATACGGCTATAAAGATGGTGTCTTCGAGCAGGAAGCGCTGTACAAGCTTGATTTCTCTCGGTCTTCATTCTTGATCAACACTTTTGCCGGAAAATAACTTGAACTCTGGTCTTCGGCTCTAAGGCGACACCTCGACCTGCAGAGCCGAGTGCGGCAGATGCAGCGATTCTGCCATATAAGTAATATCAAATCCACGCACCACGCTTCGATCCGGCAACGCCGCTGGCAATTACAACGCAGAGGTCAACCCTAAACCTGACCTTCGGCAACCCATTCCTGCTTCTGGGAGAAGGTGCATCGGTTCTCCAAATCCGCCAGCTAAGATCGCCAGGAGTGAGATAGTCGAAAGTCCAACGGTAAGTCAGTCAGCGAAGGAACCTATAAAGAAGCCCACGCGATGACGATCATTGGGAACGGTCCTCGAACGCGCATGAACTCCCCTGCTCCATATCTAGCGTTTATATCCACGCAGCGCGATGAATTACCGCGAGAGCGCCATCACCTGTTCTGCGCGAAAGCGTCAAAACGAATTGCCCAAGGTCTCACACGGCTGAAGAAACCCGGAGCGTTAACAACTCGACTGCGGGCAATCGTCGCACTACGCAACCGCGTATGATGCGCGCGGAGCCAGTACTTGTGCACGTTAATTGCGCACATAGCGCGTCACAGTCATCACAGTCGGCACCATCGCATTATGTGTAACCTATCCGCGACGCAACAGAGAATAGTGAATCAGTCACGACTTCCACCGCGAGAGGACAACTCATCTGTCGCCCGTTATCAGGAGGTCAGATGTAATATGCTGCTTAAGGCGCGAAGCTTGGTTGAATTACCAGCCAGGTCCCGAACAGAGTGGTTTCCAGCGATATCTAGTGTTATATGGACAACAATCAACACTGCATATCTGTCGTTCTTCCCATCCAAATACACTTTGCTCTACCATTTCCAGCAAAAGGTCAGAAATTGTAACAGCCCAGCGAAATAAAATCAAACTATCCGCATTTACGGTGCATGTCGCATTGGGGAGGGGGTGAGGCAGCAAGGCGGTTGGCAGAAGCTGATATTGTATTTACCGGACAAAAAACCTCGTCAAGTGAGGACGACGATCGATGCAGACCTTTCAAGACAGTCCTTCAGAAACGCCACGGGTCTCTGTGAACTACATGTGCCACACGAAGTCACATACTAAAGCAGGCGACGAAGGAAACTCGATAAACCGTCGGCACCGCGAAGAGCAACACCCGGGATGGCTGCAGAATCCTCGTCAGCGCCCGTCAACATAGAAATACAAGTCTGGTAAACCGTAAACCAAGGAGTAGAGCCTAATGCAGTAGTAGTACAAGAAAAGCAAAAGAAGATTTTACTAAAAAGCGTTGATATTTTGAATCTCCCAGCAATCGAAACAAATATAGAAGCACAAATATAGCTGCAATTGACCGAATTGAACGGTGAGCCTTGGAAGAAGAAACAACGAAACCGAATCGCCTGCCTCGCCCAGTTCCTGTTCACCTTTCCATCGATTCGTGCGCCATATCCCAGGAAAAGTTAGCCAATTAATACGAAGTGCAATTGCCGATTGGGTAAAGGACTGCCTAAGCGGGTTGTAAAGTCGACTATCGCGGCAGCAGAACCTGCAGAAACCGGTCCAGGTTTGCTGAACAAGTTTGAACGCGTAAAGCCATAATTTAGATAAGCAGAACCGTTATAACGTCTGTTTGTGGTTTTTATAGCGATCATAAAGCGCATGAATCCACAGCAGGGTGGTTGCAGGAACGGTGACTTTCGTGTGAACACGAATGAAGAAATGGCGCCTGGCGAAACATCAATTTTTCTGAACTTCTGAGTTCTACAGCATCCGGTGGTCGGGGAGACCGAGGCATTCAGTACAGGATTTGGTTGGCGCGGGAAGTGATTCTCGGTGTTAAGTCGTTATTCTTTTCCCTTGCAGGCAGCGCGCGACTCTGCAATTCATTCCGGTAAGAGCCTATAGGTGGTAACAGTGTCAGCTGTCGCCAAGAATAAACAGCGCGTTTAGCTGCGTTTATCAACAGGCAAAGATCCGGTTTCCTGTTCATTTGCAGCCTCTCAGGCCGTGAACAAGTCTGGTTGTTCGTTGAAGCTTTCGACGCATCACGCTCTTTCACCCTTTCTTTCACACGTTACGATAAAGCTTTGGGTAACAGTCTGCAACATCCGAAAGTCGTTCGCGCGATAGTTCAGTTATGGACCCAAATGCAAAACGCCAGTTCGGCATATCAAAATGTGATGGTCCAGTCATGAGCATCATAAGTCCGGCCGTAAGATCGTTGCCGAATCGTGCCCGAAAGATAACATGCTGGGTAATGCATAGACCGCGATAGTAGTAACTGTATACGACAATGTTCGCGTGGATGATAGCTACACGAGGCAAGGAGGTAAGTAAGGAAGGCCAGATGGCAGTTACTGCATGCCGAGCAAAGTAAGGGCAATAGTTATGCAGTTTTCCGTATATCCTCAAATCACTCTATGGGTATGTTAAAGGACGCAAGCGGTAAGTACCAGATTGTAAACCAGTAAAGCAATTCGAAGTCCAATAAAGATCTAACGCATCAAACAAGAAATGATTAAAGGATTATTGACGCCCCCGAACCGCGTTCCAACCAGGATCGTTCACAATTCGTAAAACCAGCCAAACGTCGCCAGTAGCTCGGCAGTCTACGTCTGCAACCAGCCACCCACCCGTCTGACGCTTCGTTCTATGCACAAATTTTGCGCGAGCTGAGGGCAATAGCAGCAGACCGCAGCCACTTCACCCGTCTCCATAATATTAATATTTCATCTCCTTCACCCGAACACCAACGAAGAGACTGCCGAACCATAATAGTCAACCAACACTTCCAACCAGTTCGACGAGCAGCTATATCCTCCACGGCGTTCGGGTGCTTTCATAAGCAACAATGAGAAAGAAGAGAGACTGTTTCCCCAGCCTGAGGCATCTCCAAGACGCCGTGCCCTTTAGAATCCAACGTCGCTTTAAGTTCGAGCATATAGTGATACTGCCTGTGATATCCTGTAACAAAAAGGCTCGCGATATGTGACTCCGAAAACTAACTTCTTCATTTTCACGGATGAAGCGCTCGTATAGTTTTCACGGAGTTAGTTCGGTATGTCAGTCTGGAAAGCGAGATATACTTGGTATTCGCTGCGCACAGCATGAAACGTAAAGGTCCAAAACAGCCAGGTTGGGTAGTAAGAAATGCCAGTTAAACTTATCGTCGTTTTCGCCACGGCATCCGCGCTGCCGGTTTTTATTTTATTTTAAACAATCTCCTCAGTTGGTTTCTCAAAAGACCTCACTCTTCCAAAGTAATTCCATGCATGTTCTTGTGCTGTCAAAAGCAATAGGAAGCTTGCTGGCTTCAAAATATCGCGAGAGCTGTATCACGCTAGGCAGCGGAAACCCTCAACCCATTTCACCTCTGCTTCGGGCCATCACAGACTGTAGGGGCCCAAAGTCCTAGTGAACAGTGCTCACTCGCGTTTTCGTTTGGTACACTTGGTGTCTTTATAACAGTAACGTTAATAAAGTTAGTGCCGTCGAAGAGCAACCAAAATATATAGCATAGAGGCATTATCGGTGCCCACAGGAAGGTGAGTCAATCTGTTCGAGGGAAAACGGCATGAGCATAAGCAACCTGAGATATAGATGGCGAATATAAGCATTTTCTCTTATTTAGTTTCCACTACTTAACGTTCGTAAAACAAGAGAGGCAAGGTAAAAAGTGGCCTGGCATTGATTCTGATCGTATTTCAGTTCATTCCGACAGCAACTTCCTTCTTTATCAAGCAAGTGTTGAAGAAACGCACCAACAGCGTCAGAGAGTGGTTTAGATTTAAAACCAGAAGGGTTACAAATACTTCATTTTCCAATGATCCATCCAGCGAAGAGTCGTAATTCAGGGGCAGTTATCTTTCAAGCATATCGACATACCAAAGGACTCTGCAGTTTACTAAACCGGCTATTACTTTGCAGCTCTTTAATGGCTGGAGGACAGCAACTATAAATGCGAGAACTCGTAGAGCCAAAGATCAGGTAGTGAGGTAGTTCGCAGCAGTCCACTCAAAAGCGGCAGCAAAGCTGGCGGTCGTCGTTGGATAAGAGGAGCGAACTAAGCCGTCGACTAAGTGCTGGACGCCCCCAAAGCGCAGTCGATGTACCGCGTACAGGCATAAAGGGCATGGAACTTTTTAGGATATAAGGAGTGCCCAAGAGAACCTGGGTGGTTAAGGCTTTTACTTTGTAAATTTTGTAAATTGCTGCGAACACAGGGAAACGCGCGCGGCAACGATGTTGCGCCGCCACTAAGATGTTAGCGACTTATGAGACTTTACAGCAGCTCAAAGAAGTAAGCGCTCCCAGATAGGATACGAACGAAAAATATAGTATCTACATAGTACAGCAATGAACGTGAATCAGCGAAAAATATGCACAGATGGCGCTAAATTCGATTAAGAGGTAAGTGGTAAGAACGTGAACTTAGGAGTAGCCCACGACTCATATTTTCACCGGCAGCCTTGCGGTGAAAACAAAACAACTAACGAAGAACCGACGAACGTCTAACATAACGATGGAGGTTTAAAACTTCACTCTCGTTTTCGATCCAGTCTTGCACAGACCGTGGCGGTAGTCGGGTCCGCAGTCCAACGACCGCATGTTCTCAGCATTCATCCTCCAGCATATACGTCTTCCGCAGAAAACCAAGAAGTCAGAAACCTTTCTAATGCCTGCAGCCGAACGCACGGATTCATGCCCAACGTTGTTGAAGTTCGCGGTCAACGGTTACAATTCACGAATTAAACAAACACGAACCCCAGCAATAGCCCAGCGAGCGAAAGCGAGTTCTTCCAGCAGCAGTCCAGATCCCCAGCTGTTCTTTCAGGGACTGCAGTTCATCAATCATGGCCCGCACCGATAAACAGTGAAATGAGTCAACATCCCATCGCGAAAAGGATGCCGGCAGCCGCGGCAGCCGGTGCCAAACGCCCATTACGCGCCTCATCCAGCCAGCCTGCACGAGTTCAGACACTGTATGTTCATGGAAGTCGAACGCAACCGTTTTATCGCCCTGTTCGTTGCGCCAGTCCGGCCCAAGAACAACCGTCTCCAGTACTATTCTTCCTTCCACCACGTCACGCAAAAAAGTGTTGCAAACCACTACCGCCAGCAATACAAATGAAACCGCAGCGTCGAGTA
>WEDG01002721.1:0-109324 GCA_017591395.1 Schistocephalus solidus | reverse complement strand
ATATATGATAGTGTGGGGCTCACCGATCACCTAATCATATATATATATATATATATATATATGAAATGGAACCGACAAAGACAAGGGAGATCGGAATGTTCATTTCTGGCTTATTACCCGTCATCAGCCAGTCATAGCCAATCCCAAGTGTGGCACACCTGTGATTCGAGCCCGTGACCTTTGGTATTTGAGTCGAACGCTCTAACGTTGAGCCACGGGCTCGTTGTTTTTGTCGGTTGCGATCGGGAATATGATGACAGGGTTTTGCTCACCGATCTGCTTAAGGTAAAATGTATGTTCTGTTGTGCCATTGAGCTCAGACTAGAGCCCACGCAGGCGGTCACATAGCGACGTGTAGCATATGATGAAATCGAACCAACAAAGACAAGGGAGACCGGAATGGCCATTTCTGGCTTATTAGCCATCATCAGCCAGTCATACCCAATCCCAAGTGTGGCTCACGTGGGATTCAAACCCGCGACCTTATAAATTTGAGTCGAACGCTCTACCATTGAGCCACGGGCTCGTTTTTTTGTCTGTTGTGATCGGGAATATGATGATAGTGTGTTGCTCACCGATCTGCTTAAGGAACATGTATGTTCCGTTGTGCAATGGAGCTCAGACTCGAGCCCTCGCAGGCTGTCGCATAGCGACGTGTAGCATAGGATGAAATGGAACCGACAAAGACAAGGGAGACCGGAATGGCCATTTCTGGATTATTAGCCGTCATCAGCCAGTCATACCCAATACCAAGTGTGGCACACCTGGGATTCGAACCCGCGACCTTTGGTATTTGAGTCGAGCGCTCTACCATTGAGCCACGGGCTCGTTGTTTTTGTCGGTTGTGATCGATAATATGATGATAGTGTTATGCTCATCGTTCTTCTTAAGGCACTTGTTGGTTCCATTGTGCCATGGAGCTCAGACTAGAGCCCTCGCAGGCGGTCGCATAGCGACGTGTAGCATATTATCAAATGGAACTGAAAAAAATACAAGGAGACCGGAATGGCCATTTCTGGATTACTAGCCGTCATCAGCTAGTCATAGCCAATCCCAAGTGTTGCACACCTGGGACTCGAACCCGCAACCTTTGGTATTTGAGTCGAACGCTCTACCATTGAGCCACGGGCTCGTTGTTTTTGTTGGTTGCGATCGGGAATATGATGATAGTGTGGGGCTCACCGATCTGCTTAAGAAACATGTATGTTTTCGTTGTGTCATGTAGCTCAGACTAGAGCCCACGCAGGCGCTCGCATTGCGACGTGAAGCATATGATGAAATGGAACCGACAAAGTCAAGGGAGACCGGAATGGCCATTTCTGGCTTATTAGCCGTCGTCAGCCAGTCCTACCTAATCCCAAGTTTGCGACACCTGGGATTCGAACCCGCGACCTTTGGTATTTGAGTCGAAGGTATTTGAGCCAGGGAAGGATCTCGGGGTTTGGATACAGTGCAACATGAAACCAGCACTGCAGTACACGAAGGCCGCAAAATATGCCATGGGAGTAATACATGCAATTGAAAGAACATTTTTCACCTTTGAAAAGGACCGTTTTGGGAGAGGTTACGGCACCTTCGTTTGGCTTCATCTAGAATATGGCATACAACCGTGGCGGTAATGGCAGGCAAAGGATAAAACATGCCTCGAAAACGTTCAACACCGTGCAAAATATCTGTTAAATGGTTTCAAAGATCGATCGTACACTGAAAGACTTCGCTGCCTTAATCTATTTCCTCTGTGTTATAGGCAGCAAAGAGGTGATCACATCCTGGTTAACAAGATAATACGTGGCCTTGACAATGGATGGAACATTGAGGAGATGTTTTAATGGCACCTTTCTCCCAATCTTCTTGGGCAATCGATGAAGCTGTGTACGAATATGTCCAGGCTGAACCTCAGCTCTGAATTTTTCATGCAATGTGTAGTAAATAGCTGAAATGATCTCCCCAATCAGTCGTGGAAGTTACATCCCTCCGGTTGTTCAAGAAAGGCGTGGATGACAATATGTATCCCCTGCTTTCCCTCAACATTCTGAACCACAGCTAACTGCCGTGTGAACTATCAAATTACCATACTAATCAAATCTTGTGGTTTATCTGTTTATTGGGATAATTTTGTTATATATCCGGCAGTATCCAACGAATTTTTATGCGCACAATAAGGCTTTCAAAGGCATCGCCTATTATCCTTATCAACTAAGCCAACTAAACTGAATCGAAAACGGGTTTGGTGAACTCCGCATGAGCAGTGGCATCGATTCCCTATCGTAAAAAAATTTTTTTTTACGGTCATTAGTGTCAGGTGTTGCTTCCAAGTTTGTCAGTCAAACAAGCTCCAAATGTGCACCTGCACCACCATCCCTAGTGAACAGTGCCAGAGTGTTACATAATTTTTACGACACGGAACCGTTGGTGAAAAAATAAACATAAAATAGACAGAGCAAAAAATCATTTTTAGAGTCTCCCGAATCAAGAGTAACCACCCATAGAAGTGCGTGTAGGAAGAACTTTTGCTTTTCCAAAGTTTTCTGAACTCCATGCTCCAACCCGAAGAAGAATTTTCAGTATTGAAAGCTTCCAGTCTCGGAACGTGCCCTACCGATCCCTCCATTCCATCGCATTCTTTGCCCCTCGAGTTTGTTCTTAATTGCATGGAACAAGTGTATGTTATCGTTTCTAGACTGCGACAGGCACATCGGGGAGTTTTTTGACCATAAAAGACACCGTCGGAGCGACTGAAACGGCAGCAGTTATTTCAGGAGCTCAGACTGCGACTGAAGAGTGGAGAACAGGCTTTTCACATGCTGCAGGATCAGTGTATCTGCCTCGTATCCGACGAATTCTTTGAGCTGACCACCATCATTACGGTGAGAGGACATCCTCGCAAACTACGTGTGACTAGGGCAAGATTGGACGCAAGGAACTTTTTCTCCAAGAGATTGATTAAGTCCTGGAATGCGTTGTGTGCGGACATCATCATGTCTCCCGCCGCTGATACTTTTAAGCGAACGTTTGACCAGTAAAACCGTGTGTACCACCACGACATCAGAAATAAAAACATTTACTCTGTGGAATATCGTGCCTACAAATTAAGCTTAAGTAATATTATTTAATAATTATTTCGTCAGATGCCCTGCAGAAGGACGTAGAAAACACCCTTTGTCCAAGGTTCATGTTGTGCGGATATTTTCATTTGCAATGTTATTGTAACCAATAGAGAGTTCGAAGGGGTCATCTACCTTTCCTTTAATAAAGCTGAACTGAACTGACGACGATAATGGTCTGTATGAGCGGCCAGATACGCACCAGAATTAATAAAGAGGGATAATGCATAGCAAGCAGCGTTTTTCAACTGTGACGTCGATTTTTCCTTTTTGAACAAAAATTAATTATTTTTAGAAACAAATGGCAAGCTCTGAACAAAACAGTGAAAAAACCTTCTGCAGCGAGAGTGAGGTAAGACTTCAGGGAGCCCCACACATTCGGAAAAGATGCAAGAGAGAAATAACTGCTTCTCAAAGGAATATGGAGGTGCAGGATAGTTTGCTTCTAGACATAGGATGAAATTATAAAGACATTCCAGTAAGTGAGTACAAGGAGGTCAATATAGTGTGCTCAGGAGTACTAGACGCAGGATAACCGGGGGAGGACCGAAAATGTGAGTGGGGCTTCGACATCTCAGTATTCAGGATAGAATTCTGAGGGTAGTGTTAAGCAACTGAAACGGAGGCGAGTTACATCGGGCACGTGAATATGACTTTGAGTATTTGCCTAATGGGTGAGTTATGGAGATATTGTTGTTCACCGGGGATACGATGAATGGAAACATAATTTACCGACAGCCTTCTTAATTCCTAGTGGTCTTTTCTCGGGTTCATAGAGAAAGCTGTTTAGAAAATATGACGAAAATTTTTTAATTGAGTCAGTTTTCACCTAAAATCAGCTTTATTATTTGACATCGTCATATCGAGTAGCTGGTTATTTCAAATAACTTTATACATTGAAACGAAAATATCGAGCGTATAAAAGCAAGCGACACAGGAGGCCGTATAATCAGTGAAGAATTTAGTAGATTGTACTGGTGACTAACGGGGTAATTGCTGCCATCTGACGAAAAGTTAAAATATTATAAAGACGGAAAAGTAGATAGATGCCAGCTTCAAGTCTCTGAACCCATATAAATTTTAGGTTAGTTTGCTGGCACCTATTCAACCAGAAATTATTTTGAATTATCAAATGTATGAGTTTTGCAAGTAAAATGCTTTTGGACCTTTTCAATTTTATAACGGCCAGATTCATTCATTAAACTAAAGAATGGACAGCAATATTAAAGAATGCAAAGGACAAACATTTGATAAGGTCTTAGTTTGTTTTCAGGTAGTTGGAAATTATAACAAATAAAATGACAAATCTGGGCAGCTTTGGTCGTACTTCTATAGGTGTGAAGCGAAAGATCTAAATGGTTGTAATGGCTTAAACCTAAATCCTTGATGGTAGAAAAATCAGTCAAAGGGGGTCTTGAAAAATAACTTGTTTTGGCAGCCTTTCATGCCCAAGGCACATGCCACGACACTTAGAATGTGAGAATTGCATTTCCACTTTGAGCTCCATGCAGAAAGAGCATGAAAATCAGCATGGATTTGCTCTTAGCATCATTTGACTGTATATTTAGAAAATTACTGCACGCAATTCAGATCGTCAACCTTAATAAAATAAATAAATACCAAGAATATATCATTAATCTAAAGCAAAAACGAAAGAGTACCTGACATGTTAACCTGGAGAACACTATCATTAGACGTCTCCGTTTGAAATGAGGACCGCATTAAGACGTGCTGTTTCCGATTAAGTCACTTTAAGTCACTTTATTGAGGGAAGTAGGCTTTCGCCCTTGAGCTCCCTATTCACATGCAAAAATGTCAATAGTACAAACGTTAACAGTGATATATCTGACAAATGAAAATGTAGGGTCATCGATATGTGTGGGCCAGGCGCAACCTGCCACTGTTTACACAATCTTCATTATATTGATATTGTTTCTCAGAAAATGAGTATCTAGTTTAAATTTAAATGTGTCAACAGTTTCTGAAAGGACCACCTCGTCAGGGAGTCCGTTCCCTGCTCCAACGACCCTCTGCGAAAAGGCATTCCGATGGACTTCCGTGTGGACAAACTTCCTCTGCAGTTTAAAGGGATGACCCCGCAGATGTTCCGTCCCAGCCAATTCGAAGAAGTCAGCAAATTCTAGGGTACAATCGCATCCTCTGACAATCTAGTAGGTTTGGATAAGGTCACCGCGTAGTTGCCTGTAATTTAGAGGAAACAAATCAAGTTCAACCAGTCTGGCTTCGTAAGGCAGATGACTTAGATTCTTGACCATCTTCGTAGCCCTCGCCTGCACTCGTTCCAGCTGTAGATAATCCTTCTTAAACCACGGACGCCAGGCCTGGATGGCATATTCCAAGTGGGATCGAACAAATACCCCGTAGGTTTTTCGGAAGAGTTCCTTATCAATCTGCACAAACCCACGTCTGAGCGCAAATAAGACCTGTGTAGCGCGTTTTGCTGCCTTTAAACACTGTGAAGATGGTTTAAGTGAGGAGTTTATTAGAACACCGAGGTCCTTCTGTTCCTCAACAATTGAAAGGGGCTGCCCATTGAGAATGTATTGGAAGGAATCATCCTCCTCACTGGTCCTTCTGGTACGCAGTCTTAGGACCACACACTTCCCAACGTTAAAATTTAAGAGCCAACGAGCAGACCAGCTGCTAAGACGGTTGAGATCCTCTTGAAGTGCGTGCCTATCGAAATCAGATCTGATGACCCTCCACAATTTAACATCATCTGCAAAAATGATGGCGCTGCAATCCAGGTCGTCGACACAGTCGTTGATGTACACTAAGAAGAGTAACGGCCCTAATACCGAGCCTTGGGGGACACCACTTAGAACCGGAGTAGGTTTTGACTTCGAGGTATCGACGCACACAGTTTGCAATCTATCTTTAAGAAAGTCTGCGATCCATGTCAGCAGCATTCCTCTTATATGCCGATTTCAGATAATTTGTAGATGAGACGTTTGTGCGGGACACTGTCAAACGCCTTCTTGAAATCAGTGTATATGACGTCAACCCTACCATTTTCGTCCAGTGCACGAGTCCACTGCTCTGTGGAGAGTAATAAACTAGAAAGGCTGGAGCGATTCTGCCTGAAGCCATGCTGGAGATCTGAGAGTAATTGGTTTTCCTCAAGGAACTTCATGGTTGCCTTCTTGATTATTGATTCCATTATTTTACATTATAAGATAGTTAAAACGTAATGAAGTCAATCAGGGGACTAGGAAGTCCTAGGGCTTCCAGTTTAACTATGAGTCGCCTACTAAAATCGAAATAGATAATGACCACAGATAGATGATCATTACGAAAAGAACTTAATGGAGTAAGAAAAGACATGTGGTCTGTTTCACAAGACCTATCGGGTAAAACGTTTTATAAGTCACTTTAAGTCACTTTATTGAGGGAAGTAGGCTTTCGCCCTTGAGCTCCCTATTCACATGCAAAAATGTCAATAGTACAAACGTTAACAGTGATATATCTGACAAATGAAAATGTAGGGTCATCGATATGTGTGGGCCAGGCGCAACCTGCCACTGTTTACACAATCTTCATTATATTGATATTGTTTCTCAGAAAATGAGTATCTAGTTTAAATTTAAATGTGTCAACAGTTTCTGAAAGGACCACCTCGTCAGGGAGTCCGTTCCCTGCTCCAACGACCCTCTGCGAAAAGGCATTCCGATGGACTTCCGTGTGGACAAACTTCCTCTGCAGTTTAAAGGGATGACCCCGCAGATGTTCCGTCCCAGCCAATTCGAAGAAGTCAGCAAATTCTAGGGTACAATCGCATCCTCTGACAATCTAGTAGGTTTGGATAAGGTCACCGCGTAGTTGCCTGTAATTTAGAGGAAACAAATCAAGTTCAACCAGTCTGGCTTCGTAAGGCAGATTACTAAGATTCTTGACCATCTTCGTAGCCCTCGCCTGCACTCGTTCCAGCTGTAGATAATCCTTCTTAAACCACGGACGCCAGGCTTGGATGGCATATTCCAAGTGAGATCGAACAAATACCCCGTAGGTTTTTCGGAAGAGTTCCTTATCAATCTGCACAAACCCACGTCTGAGCGCAAATAAGACCTGTGTAGCGCGTTTTGCTGCCTTTAAACACTGTGAAGATGGTTTAAGTGAGGAGTTTATTAGAACACCGAGGTCCTTCTGTTCCTCAACAATTGAAAGGGGCTGCCCATTGAGAATGTATTGGAAGGAATCATCCTCCTCACTGGTCCTTCTGGTACGCAGTCTTAGGACCACACACTTCCCAACGTTAAAATTTAAGAGCCAACGAGCAGACCAGCTGCTAAGACGGTTGAGATCCTCTTGAAGTGCGTGCCTATCGAAATCAGATCTGATGACCCTCCACAATTTAACATCATCTGCAAACATGATGGCGCTGCAATCCAGGTCGTCGACACAGTCGTTGATGTACACTAAGAAGAGTAACGGCCCTAATACCGAGCCTTGGGGGACACCACTTAGAACCGGAGTAGGTGTTGACTTCGAGGTATCGACGCACACAGTTTGCAATCTATCCGTAAGAAAGTCTGCGATCCATGTCAGCAGCATTCCTCTTATGCCAATTTCAGATAATTTTAGATGAGACGTTTGTGTGGGACACTGTCAAACGCCTTCATGAAATCAGTGTTTATGACGTCAACCCTACCATTTTCGTCCAATGCACGAGTCCACTGCTCTGTGGAGAGTAATAAACTAGAAAGACAGGAGCGATTCTGTCTGAAGCCATGCTGGAGATCTAAGAGTAATTGGTTTTCCTCAAGGAACTTCATGGTTGTCTTCTTGATTATTGATTCCATTATTTTACAGCAAATGGAGGTATGGCTGACAGGCCGATAATTGTTGACATTTGATCGAGCACCACTCTTGTATATGGGGTATATATTTGCTGCCTTCCATTCGGATGGCAGTTTCCCTGATTCAAATGACGAACTAAATATATGCGCTAGTGGTTAGGACAGTTCTCTGGTCAGTTCTTTCAAGAACTTGGCCGGTATATCGTCCGGACCAGATAACTTCGCTTCTTTCAGATTTCGCAGTTCTAGTTCCACGAGAGGTTCCTGGAAGATTATATATTCAAGCACGGACCGGCGTCTATAACAGCCCTGTTGACGTGGTCAAGCTGAAGTTCCGTTCTCTAGTGAAATCCGAGGCCAAAAACCGACCTTAAGTACTCGGCTTTGTCGCAATTTTCAACGACTTCAACACCATTCCCATCCATGAGTACTGCTATTGGTCCTTTGGTTTTCAGTCGGCTTTTGATATAATGGAATAAATTTTGGTTTTTATTCAGCCTGTTGAATAATTCTTGATTCAAAGTTCGTCCTTGCCTGACGAATCATTTTTTCACAGCATTTCCTTGATGACGAAATTCTTTAAGATGCTCTGCTGACCCTGTTTGCCTGAAAACCTTCCATTTTTATTCTTTTCTTTAGCTGCCTGTTTAGTTTTCTTGTTAACCAGGCGGGGCGACTAGTCTTTTGCACCTTCACGGGACAAAGCGTTCAATCAGATCAAGTGAAACTGTCTTAAAGGATCGCCAGTCATTCTCCGGATCCCTTTAAGCAAACAATCCCATCTCATAGACATCAGTTCTTTTCTCATCGCGTTAAAAATCAGTCATCCATATATTTCGCTTGCATTCCGTTCCATTCTGGCGCTGAGAATAAAGTGAGTAGTCCCACATCAGCGTACTATGGTCACTCTTACCGAGAGGTGCAATAGAATACACTTCATCAATGCAAGAGTAGTCCTTCGAAAATAAAAGTTCCAGGCAATTTGCTCACTGGATCTCTCTTAATCTTGTTGGTATGTTAACCTTCTCTACCAGAGGTTGGTCGAGAGTGAGATGCATTAGCTTGTGGCCGAGATAGTTGGTGCACTATCAACTGTCAGATTTACCCAGTCTACTTTAGGTGCATTGATATCTCCAGCAATAAGCACCTCCTGGTGACTTGCTACTTCCTTGAGCAAATTGAGGAGGGACACATCAGCTGCACTTGGAATGTTTGGTGGTCTGTACATCGTAAAATTAAAGGTTCTGTGAACAATCCTTTTTAATCTTTATCGTGATAAATTCAGATTCAGGGAAGATGGAGTGTGCTCGTTCGACTGCCGAGATTTATGTCCTAACATATATGGCCACTGCTCATCCCTTTCTATTTTCTCAGTCTTTTCGAAAAAGTTGGTATCCATCTACCGAAACCTCGCTATCCGCGATTTCGGCTTTGAGCCACGTTTCCGTAATATCAATGATATTGAGGGTTCGGTCTAATACTAATGCTTTGAGTTCATCTTCTTTCGATAGGAGACTGTGAGCATTGGTATACACACATCTCAATTTAGACTAAGTAACTCCTCCATATAGACTTCTGCGGATTTCGCGCGATTGAATACTACAGTCTGTCATTGTTTTCCGAGATGAACTGGTTTTTATCCCGCCGACGCTGAGTTCTGATGAGTGGTCGTCATCCGAGTACTGGGGCGCCTTCTTTGTATTATTCAAGCTCTGTACAGATGGGTTCATCGTATTTAGTGTCCTCCGTCTCGGCGAGAATCGATTTTGATTATGTACGGGGTTTGCCATAAGAAAAACCTCTTTATCACTTTTATCTCCACTTTCTTTATTTGGAGCCATTTCCCCCCCTGCTCGGTCCTCCTCTTCAGTTCTGCTCTCAGCATCCTCATTGTGTACCTTTCCTTGGTTTCGTTATCCGGCTGAAAACAACCCCATCCCTGTGTGAGCTACGGAGAGACGTTCTCCATTCTAGGAGGCGTGAAGTCTGAACATCATTTTCAAAAATTATTTTAAGAGGCCTTGGTGATGATAGTTCATGTTAAACATCCGCTTTTTCTAAACGGAATGCTTTGGGCACTATTACGCATTCGCCATCTCGAAGAATCGAATATGAGTATTCCCGGAAAAGACTGAGGTCATGTTATACCCTTTCCTTTGCAATCCAAGAAGTGGACTCGGGAACCCTTTTAATAACGAGATTGCGTTTCCGGTCTAAATGTATGTTTCGTGACTTTAAGTTCAGATTTGTTGATAGAGCATAAGTATTAGGAAGAAAGCTACTCTGGTCGACGATGTTATTTGCGTCAGTAGGAGCAACTATTACTAAAGGTAATGGCAAACCACTTTTGGAATTTTTGCCAATTGGTCCTCCACTTGCTCCGGTATTACTAACAGAGGATTGCACTTGAGCATCAATCGGTAAGAATGAGCTTTTTCGAGAGCTCAAACCAATTTTTTTTGTGAAAGCTTACTGACCCTTTTCGAATTCGAATTCTTCATCTTAGGTGCTTCAAATTCAACGTGCTTTTCAACTTCACCCTTTTTTGTATCATTCAGCGACGATGCCACATATATTTGTGTATCCACAAAATTTCTGCTTCTGACTATGCTTGATGACATTAGTAAAGTGCATGAGCTGTTTTGATCTCCCTTTTGAAGCTATGTAGACGCATTGTATTTAGCTCTTCATGAGGTATTCTTGAGGAAGCTATATTTGCATACGAACAGCTAAGGAGTTGATTCGTTACGCGAAAATCTTTACTTGTTATGGCAATTAGTTTTTCAAACAATTTTGCAAGAGAGGTAGTTTTATGAACATTGCGAATATTTTTAACATCGGAACGAGAGCTAGGTTTAAAACTGGTACAATAATAGAAGTTTTCATTAATCAAGGAAAACCCATTTTTAAGAAATATTAAAGAGAATTTGCTCAGCAAAGCTAGAAAATCACTTAGGTGTTTGTATATTCTAAATTTTCCTTGAATAACCTTTTCATTTAAAGTAACCATTGCAAATGTAGCATCAACAAAATATTTAAACATTCAAAATTGTTTCGAGTCATAGCATTTAACGACTTCAACTGGGCTGTCCCGGTTCAATGTGAAAGAGTGTGAAATATTTCACAAGATTGGCTTCACGCAGTCACATTGTGAAACCCGTGTTTTGTCAAATATTAGACCATCAAGGCTTCTTTTGAAGTCAGAAATGGCGTCGGTGTTAACCATCTCGCTTGGTAACGAGTTCCAATGTCATGCCTTTTATTGACTGGGGAAAACGTTCCTGAGGTCCAGTCACGTGCGTTCACTTGTGATCTTGTAAGCGTGACCGCACAGGTGGTGCGGCTCACCTGTTGTGATGGACGAATGCCGCCAACACACCTTCGGACTCCGGTGATTCAGGCGACGCGGACCAGACACAATCATGGATATATCCCCCTTCTATCCCTCACTACTCGCACGGTACGACTGTATAAATGAACACACGCTGTTGCGCTCCAACGGCCTCCTATGATAAACTCCTGTTCGAGTTTCAAAGCACAGATCAGTAGAATTTCCATCCCAGTGATCGTACATTCGTATTATTTTAAATAACTAAGATGGAAGATGTTTTACATTTTTTTTTTCCATAACAGTTCAGCGGATGGAATTGACTCTTATGGTTCTGTTCAGTTCAGTTCAGTGTATTTGAGGAAAATAGGCTAACGTCTTTGAAATCCCTATTTGTTACATAAAAATAGCAAGAATAAGAAGCCATTTAAAAAGTTACAGTCAAGTGAATGCAGGCAGATTTACGTGGTTCACTGATTTTGTTAAGGTCACAAAGTCCCATAGTCTTCTTGGTGCTGCAACATATATATGTCAAGCCCATGTTTGAATGTATCCACAGACTGGGACATGACATTCGCCTCAGATAGGTTATTCCACGGTTCCACGACACAGTTGGTGAAAAAATACTACCTCACATCCAATCTTACTTGGGGCACACTCAGTTTGAATGGATGACCTCGGAGATTATTTGTAGTGGCAAGTTGGAAAAATTCATAACATAGGAGGGCGCAATCCATGCCACGCACGATAAGGAAGGTTTGTAGCAAGTCTCCGCACAACTGCCTATAACTCAGAGGATAGAACTTAAGGTTATTTAGATGAATCTCATATGGCAGTTCCCCTTGACCTCTTACTAATTTTGTGGCTAACGGAGAGCCAGCTACCACCTGTAAATTATGAACTGCACCGTTATGTTTTAAATCGGCGGGAAATTGGCCGCCATCACAGGTGTCCATTTGGTTATGTTGCATTTCGTTCTTCCAATAATAACTCCGGCTTTTTATCTGGGCTAAATAAAGTCGATTCCTTAAATTCTAGAAAAAGATGCAGTTTTGTGGCTACCCCGAAGTCCTAGTTGTTATGTGAAAGGTGCTCTGATTTCACTTCCTCCAGAATAAGTTCTTCCTGCTCAGTTATCCTCAGTAGAGTTTTGCAATTTTTGTTTCATGCACTTTTAATGTATCCGTAGAACCACTTCAAATTCTCCGTTAAATAATTGACAGGTTGCTTTCGAAATTTGGCCATGCTCGTAGGTTAAGCAGCTACTGTCATTTATCATGCTATCTTTCCTATTTATTAACCGCATCAGCAAATGAAGCTTGTTTCCCGAGGCCATCAGCTTGTTTTATATAGGAAGGCCAGTTGTTGCAGCAAAGCAACAAAATCTGCCAATGCTTTTGGTGACTTAACGGATTGCAACTTAAAACATTGTGTAAATTGTGATCATTATAATGCCTGATTTTAGCTAAGACCAGCTGCATATTTTAGCATTATGCCGCAAAGTTACTGATGATTTGTGTGAAAGGGGTAAATTCTCCGCAATGACATCTTAAGCCTTGAATTGCACATGTACTTGTTTAACGTCTCCAAATTCCGAATCGGTTGGGACATGCCGCGGTTTTTGGGTTGGCGGTCAATTCGTGCCGCTGGTTTCATCGTGTTGTTTGATCTGGTCTCTGCTTAGCGCCTTCTCCAAAAATGTTGAGCGCTCTGAGGAATATTCGAGGCCGCGTTCGTTGCATATTTGTTTCTTTATCCTTTTTTAGGTCCTTTCCGTGGTCGAAAGCGCGAGGGTATGCCAGAATTTCTCATCTGAGCCAGTCGCCAAAGTGGAATTGCATCCCTACAAGCTTTTTAAATTGGATAACGGGCCATCGACTGAAGTTTCTTGCTCCCGGTCTGAAGCTCTTAGTTACTATGAAACCATGCAACGTGTCCGCCGTATGGAAACCACGATTAGCAACTTGTACAAAGAGAAAAAGGTCCGAGGATTTTGTCACCTTTATTCCGGCCAGGTTAGCTTTCACCAGTAAATATCCTCGGGGAACACATGTAGCAAAAAAGATTTATTTACTCTTGTTTTATCTATGCCGTTATTTTTGCCTTTTGACACCACCCACTCCCCAGAAACTTCACTGTATTTCATATTAATTTGTATAATAACCTCGTAATGATTCTGAGCTTTCCTTAAGGCATGCTTCCGGCAGCTATTGAGTCTTAATAAGTTTTTTTTAAAGAATTTGTACGCTTTTTAAAATGCTATCTCGCTTACCACACGTCCGCAAACGAACCTTCAAGACTTCAGGTCTAGGATTATAAAAGCTATTCTCTCCCCCCCCCCATTTATGCAGTGAAAGACCAATCTCATGCAATTTTATCCAAAATTCTAAAATGTGTTTTCTATAAGGAAGCGTTATTTAATTTGGGTTGTAATATTAACTGACCTACATCCTGATTCAAGGATGATACGGACACGGTGGGGTGCCGACATTCGAATGCAGTACCTTTCGGTCGCCTGCAAGAAACCGTAGTTGTTAACTGAATACTTTAATAATATCAATTATTATATTTATTTTTACTGCTCTTGTACATTCAAGTATGATTTACAGGCAGCCTGCACAAAAGTATCATTCCTTGTGATCGCCAATCGCTCATGTACCAGCCAATAACTTGTTTAAATTTTATTCTCAAGATAGGTTATCTTTCGGTTTTAAAATTATCTAATTATGAGATTTTTAAGACCGTGCTATGTCCATTTGACTCGCTTAGTATCCGTCCGTTTAGTTATGTCCCTGATGAAGTATGCTGTACAGTGCACATCCACTGCAAACTTTATGAATACCATACGGTATCTTCTTAATGCCGTAGGGAAATGTATGGTTTTCCTTATCCGAAAAGCATACAGCTTGTAGACTGTAAATCCTGAACGTAAATGCTATGGTTGATTGATCTCCATAATATCCGGGAATCAGAAAACTTCTAAAACCCAAATACACCCTTCCTTTCAGTATAAGTTATGAAGAAAACATCATCGTCTGCAAAAGGACTACAAGAGCGATTTTTTCTGTAAAATATGTGTAACTTTTGTAAGGGCAGCGAAAATAAACATAAACTGCATGCTACTTAAGTATTCAGTTAACAAATGCCATTTCTTGTAGGCGATAAAAAGTAGTGCATTCGAAAGCCGGCATCCTGCTGTGTCCGTACTACCCTTTAATTAGGATATATGACAACCCCGATTAAATAATAGTTCCTTATTGCAAACACATCAGAATTGTCATTAAATTTGCATGAGATCGGTCGCTAACTGTAAGTACTTTCGAAATGTCAGGAAACATCGTAATTTTTTTTTGTTTTTTTCGATTAGGAAGCGGTCGCTGTCGGTATAGAGGCAGCTCTAATCCCTGGAGATTCGATAATCACAGCCTACCGCTGCCACGGCTTCCTCGTTACGAGAGGTGAATCTCCCGCAAGTGTCATAGCTGAATTGATGGGACGCAAAACGGGAAATGTCGGTGGAAAAGGGGGAAGCATGCACATGTACACCAAAGAATTTTACGGCGGAAACGGAATCGTCGGTGCCCAGGTGAAATTTCACGTTTTTCTCCATCCTATGTTTAGCGTTCGCATCGACGCATATTTTTTATGCATACTTTGCGACGTCTTTGGTTACACCCAGCCGTTGCCCTTGCATCAGTTGTCCTTCAACAAATTATTTCTTTGCTCATCAGAACCTACTTAATAAGTCGCAAATTCTGGTGAAAATTGATTTGGACCTAGTACAGGCAGAGGCTCTGGTATTCTGCTAATGCGCTCGGTATGATACGTTATATTGAATTGATATATCCCGGGCGGTAATTCACATAAACTCGAGCGACCAGTTATTCACCTCACTCGGCTTTCAGTACTGCACAGATCCATTAGATATTTGCGAATGTTCTCTGCCCTCTCTGCAGTGTACTGTTCAATAACCTTGGTCTTGTCATTTAACCATATATACCTCGAAACAGTGGTAATACTAAAAGGGTATTTGATAAGATCTTCACTCTTAAGCATTTGCAGTGCCGTCATTAAACTTTTACATACCTTTAACTGTCGTTGCTTGTCCGTAAATGTCTATTTGTCGGGCTCTGGAATCAGGCCATTCCGTGATCAAAGTTCCCCGAAATACCCCTGTGCTATTAATAGGCCTGTCGGTGAGCTAGAAGTCTAAGCAGATTCCGGCCTGCGCTTTCGTATTCGGAACTGCAGGTTTTATGTGGCAAAGATTTCAAATAACTGGGAAAAAAATAAGCAAAGAGCTTAAACCGTAGCATGACTCCGGGTGATTATCCTGGTCCAGTAAGTGAGTGTTTTAAGGGTTTCTTGTTTCCAGACAAGGGTAAACCAAAATTTAAGGTTTTTTATATATTGCCAATGAACCCTTATGGCCGGCTGCTGTCCTCTACATGTTCTAATCCTCGGCCCAGCGGTGAAGCAGTTTTTGTTGCAGCAGGCTTCTGACAATGTCAGTGCTGAAGAGTGATTTCGGTAACCGTTGGAGACGGTTCGCCTCATTTTTCGTCGTCTTCCGTTTACCCTGTCTTCTTATGCTTGTGCGGAAGAAATTTGGAATCCCAAAAAACTGTTCACATAACTGTGTACTATACTAGACTCGACATTTTGCATTACCGGGTGTTCCCATGAGCTGCTCTCTGAACACCTGAAACGTTCGCAAATGTTGTTACTTGTTCACGATGGACTTTTTTACTAGTGCAATCGCAAAGCATTTACCTTTCGAAAGTATTGCGTTATTCCCTCACGTTACTACTTATTTTTAATGATCCCGTGGTTCAACTACCTGCTGTGTTTGTCTGAATATCATCCTCGTTTTTAGCCTATTTATCCAGAGATTGCTCAATAAAAGGATGGGTGTTGCTGTTTTCCGTACTTTGAATGACATTTTTCCAGTTATTTCGTGATTGAACTTGAACATCTTGCCACTGCGTATTTTACTCACTTTGTCAGCTTCAGGTCTACGAACGTAGTCATTAGAAATGACATCGATCGAAACAGTCCATGTAAGCTCGTGTCTGCGCTACGTTTCCTGCAGCTCCGCGAAGACCTTGAACACCTCTTCGCTATTATCGTCGAACATTAACCTGTCGTTATATAATTCTTCGCTTTCCAGTAACTTATTCGACTCCTCCGTTTTCAAGGTTCCTTTGGGTGCTGGGGTTGCCCTAAAACATAAAATGTTCGGCACGAACAACGTTTGCGTCAACTTGTACGGCGATGGCGCGGCAAACCAGGGTCAGGTCTTTGAGACCTTTAACATGGCTAAGCTGTGGAACTTACCGTGCATTTTTATCTGCGAGAACAACAAATACGGTATGGGCACTTCCACCCAGCGGGCGTCGGCGAACACTGCCTACTACGCTCGCGGGGACTACATCCCAGGAATCTGGGTAAGATGTCTCTGTGGTTGTGCCTTTTTGGTATCTAATTCCTACATTTATTTTTAATCTAGTGCGATAGCAATTACCAGTTTGTTCGCAGGTCATAATTTTTAAATCGTGAGATTTTTAATGGAATTTTTTGATTTAAATACGTTTTGTTTTACGCACGGGTTTGGGGTGTAAGCAGTTAGTTACTTCTTGCTGGGTTTCAGCAGGTCATTCGTTATACCTTCGCCTGCCCCAAGCTTTCTCTTTATGCCCTTGTGCAGTTAGAATGTATTTTGCCAATTTTCTAGTTAAGCACTTCAACTACCGGGATGCATGAAATAAATCGGTGCGATTCCACGGTCTTCAAATGTTCCTGGTAGCTTCAAGAGTATCACCCTAACAGCAGATTGCATGTTGTCGACGCTAAACCTGCTTTCTGCATTCGACAGTCATCGATGAATTTGACCTCTATCCGAGTAGCTACTGCAACTGCTGCTGCTTCTGCATTCTCCCAATCATAATCGTGGGTTTCAACTGTGCGTTGTTGGTATCCGTTCGGAGGCTATACCATATCCTTGCCAAAGGCTTTTCTTTGAATCTTCATTTGGTCTTTTTGAAGAAAGTGAGTTTTTAAAAAACTGAACTGTACTAATACGAGGCCTCCGAAGGTTACACCGATTAGAAAACCAAAAGCAGTAATTGTCAACCTACCTTGTAAGTTCACGAATGTTGTCTCTTGTGAGTCAGTGGAACCCGTGAATGCCATTGGACTTGCCCTACTCTTACAGATACCTTGAGGACTCTGATCGTACTCTTGTCTTGACCCTGGGAAACCGGAGCACGCCACGTTTGAGTAAAACCAGGGAAGTTAATGGGTCTATGAAAGTCTGTTCTTGCCTCCGGATCGAAAACATAATCTGACAAGTTCACCTGCTTACAGCCAAATATCCTTTAAAGCAACCAACTTGCCATCGGTACTCCTGTTATGTGATTTGACCTAACACCTCCATTAACGAATTTGTTATGGAGATGAAATTTTTCAATATAAGTAGGTTCTGATGACAGGCTTTGTAGCCTTTATAAACGGCATGGAATTCCGTTAGTGACATCTAACTACTAATAATATGATCGACTCAAACAATGCCAGTATTTTAGCCCGTCATCGTCACGTTTCACAATGTGGCTCAAACATCCGCTGTGCAGTAGAGTCGGGAACACATTCGAACCCGTCATCTTCAGATATTTACACTTTGTTCTGTGGTGAAGCTCTTCCTGTTTTGAATGCAGGACGTTTTACGAAGCTGTCTGGAGGGTCATAGTGCGTGTTTACTATATCAAGCCGCCTCAACAAAACTGCTTCATTTTCTCATTCTTCGATTGTTAAAGATTGCATCATCAGGTTTATCTGAAAACTGTGTCGATGCCAAAATATGTTGCCACCTTGGTCGCCCGCTTGACTGTGCGTAACATCCCTCTCGTAAGTGACACTTAGTTGTATGTTAGCGGGGCTTGGCGACAGCAATTTCCATGGGGATCCACGTATTTTACTGCTGCCTTGGATTTTTTACTCTCTCTGGTAACCAACCCAAAGTCGGCACTTTGGAATGGATAGAGTTAGAGCCGTGATTGTTACCGAGAAAAAACTGATTCGTGGTAGGTGGGGTAGCTGCAATAACAAAAGTTAATGTTTGCGTCGGTGCGACTTCCAGTCGGTTCTGAAGCGTTCAGCTATTAGGGCTCAGAAATTCGGCTCACAGGAGCTTGGAATTGCGCAAAGTAACGGCTTCCAGCATGTCTTAATGAAATTTACCTGCCTTAGTGGTGTTTCTGTTAGTTTTGAAGATGTTTCCTAACGTGTTCTTAAGGTAGCGCGACATCAAGTAAAAAAAGTCACTTGTATAATCATCACAAAAACGATATGTTAAAGTATACTTGTTGAGGTGGCAGCTAAGCACTATCTGCAGTGGGATCTGCAGTACGGCATGTAAACTTTCAGCGCCTCAGTTGTTGTAAAGAACCTATCTTTGCTCGTCTCCACAGCGCTTCTTATTCATCCCCTTCGTCCTGGTACTTTAACAGGTTGATGGAATGGACGTTCTGGCGGTACGCGAGGCAATGCGTTTCGCTACAGACTGGTGTCGCTCGGGTAAAGGACCTATCCTTCTCGAGGCAGAAACCTACCGCTACTACGGTCACAGCATGTCAGATCCGGGCACTAGCTATCGTACGCGAGATGAAATCCAGTCAGTGAGACGCGAACGTGATCCAATCATCGTCTTTGGTCGCTTCATGACATCCTCCGGCCTAGCCACGGATGATGATATCAAGGTGAGTCGCGCATGTTGTTAACCTCGGTGTGCTGTTTGTTTTACCCACGTGACACCCTGGTAGAAACATTTTCCTGTAACCGGCTGTGTAAAACGTCGAGTAGAATCGTGAGCAAGTCGCAGACGGCTGTGGATGCCTGTACCTGCTAGCATTTGTGGCACTTGTCCCAGTTTACTAACTGTCATGCGTTGGCATATTGTTTTGCTGACCTGACTAGGCTCCATTCCATTCTGAACTCGAGGAACAATTATCATTTCCAGTGCATCAGTTATGTGAGTATAACTAAGCACTGCCCTGCTGCTTAAATTGCTTTATAGGACCCATATTACAGCCCTGTTGTGCCACCTCAATCGGCACACAACTCCTCGTTGATATCCTCTTGGTAAAATAAAGGTGCTAGCAAAAGTCAGCTTGTCATGATTCACTGGAATTAGCAAGTCGACCATAAAGTTTAGTCAAACTACGAGCCACCACTTAAATACACACTGGCAATTTTTTTAAATGCTTTGTGATCACGCCAAATCGATCACCTGAATGCCTCTCTGTGAACTTCTGACGCCTCGTTCTCCGAAGTCACAAGCCATGTCAGTAGATTTAAGTCGAAACGCGAGCTTTAAGTTGATTGGGATATTATAAATAAGGGCGTCAAATTCATAGGTCAGTTGAGATAAATGAGCATTTCCACTGCTACCTGAACTCGCTCTTCCCGAAACCTGCCTTTCTGTTGGGGTGCAGAACAGGACATAGTCTCAATTTCATCACCTGGTTTCAGGAAGTTCGTAAGCTCGTTGTGCCTGTGCCACCGCTACGCGAACACGATGCATGCAAGTATGACACTCGTGTCGCCGATACTGCGGTTTGCTTGTCGCTCAGCTGCTGTACTTAGCTTTCCCTCATGCAAAGGTGATTTGGTGTGATCTGACCGACGTCAAAAGTTTCCCGTATAGTGACTGCGACAGTGGATTTTACGCACTTGCTGAGATGTTCTGAGTCTCTCAAGACCAAATATTGTAAGTTAATTCATGCATTTTGGTAGATCATCTCGAGTCGCGTTTTCTTCACCGCCTCCACTTAGGTAGAAACTCTGAATGAAAGACAATAGCACTAAATTTACTAAGTGGGTCCCAAAGCCCGTTGAAGGGACACATAAGTGAATACCTTCAGGCGTGTAGCTTGAATTCAACGTATTACAAGTCAGGAGTTATACTGAGGATGAACGTAGCTGCAGTGGCTGCCCCTCGCCTGCCGTGCATGTGCTGGTCGCACTGCCGACACAAACCAGGTCTAGTCAATTCTAACAGTTCTTCGGAAAGGGTTGTGCTTGGGCCATATTTGAAATCCCGCGTAACCTGGTTCTCAGTCTCAAGATATTGCCAGGGCTAACTCTCAAGCCCCGCCAGCAGCCGTAAGGCAGCTAAGTATATAGGCAGAATAACATGACCGACAAAGACAAGGGGAGACTGGAATGGCCATTTCTGGCTTATTAGCCGTCATCAGCCAGCCATACCCAACCCCAGGCGCTGCGGCGCCCGAGCCTCGAAACTCGCGACCTTGTTGGGCAGAAGTCCAACGCTCTACCCACTGCGCCATGAGCTCGTTTCTTGCCGGTTTCGATCGGGAATATTAACAATGGTAGTGGGGCGCTCACCGATCGGTTACAGGACTCACTCGTCCCGTTGTGCCTTGGGGCTAACTCTCAAGCCCCGCCAGCAGCCGTAAGGCAGCTAAGTATATAGGCAGAATAACATGACCGACAAAGACAAGGGAGACTGGAATGGCCATTTCTGGCTTATTAGCCGTCATCAGCCAGCCATACCCAACCCCGGGAGCTGCGGTGCCCGAGCCTCGAACTCGCGACCTTGTTGGGCAGAAGTCCAACGCTCTACCACTGTGCCACGAGCTCGTTGTCTTGCCGGTTTCGATCGGGAATATTAACAATGGTAGTGGGGCGCTCACCGATCGGTTACAGGACTCACTCGTCCCGTTGTGCCTTGGGGCTAACTCTCAAGCCCCGCCAGCAGACGAAAGGCAGCTAAGTATATAGGAAGAATAACACTGACCGACAAGAGACAAGGGGAGACTGGAATGGCCATTTCTGGCTTATTAGCCGTCATCAGCCAGCCATACCCAACCCCAGGCGCTGCGGCGCCCGAGCCTCGAACTCGCGACCTTGTTGGGCAGAAGTCCAACGCTCTACCCACTGCGCCACGAGCTCGTTGTCTTGCCGGTTTCGATCGGGAATATTAACAATGGTAGTGGGGCGCTCACCGATCGGTTACAGGACTCACTCGTCCCGTTGTGCCTTGGGGCTAACTCTCAAGCCCCGCCAGCATCCGTAAGGCAGCTAAGTATATAGGCAGAATAACATGACCGACAAAGACAAGGGAGACTGGAATGGCCATTTCTGGCTTATTAGCCGTCATCAGCCAGCCATACCCAACCCCAGGCGCTGCGGCGCCCGAGCCTCGAACTCGCGACCTTGTTGGGCAGAAGTCCAACGCTCTACCCACTGCGCCACGAGCTCGTTGTTTTGCCGGTTTCGATCGGGAATATTAACAATGGTAGTGGGGCGCTCACCGATCGGTTACAGGACTCACTCGTCCCGTTGTGCCTTGGGGCTAACTCTCAAGCCCCGCCAGCAGCCGTAAAGGCAGCTAAGTATATAGGCAAGAATAACATGACTGACAAAGACAAGGGAGACTGGAATGGCCATTTCTGGCTTATTAGCCGTCATCAGCCAGCCATACCCAACCCCAGGCGCTGCGGCGCCCGAGCCTCGAACTCGCGACCTTGTTGGGCAGAAGTCCAACGCTCTACCCACTGCGCCACGAGCTCGTTGTCTTGCCGGTTTCGATCGGGAATATTAACAATGGTAGTGGGGCGCTCACCGATCGGTTACAGGACTCACTCGTCCCGTTGTGCCTTGGGGCTAACTCTCAAGCCCCGCCAGCATCCGTAAAGGCAGCTAAGTATATAGGCAGAATAACATGACCGACAAAGACAAGGGAGACTGGAATGGCCATTTCTGGCTTATTAGCCGTCATCAGCCAGCCATACCCAAACCCAGGCGCTGCGGCGCCCGAGCCTCGAACTCGCGACCTTGTTGGGCAGAAGTCCAACGCTCTACCCATTGCGCCATGAGCTCGTTTGTCTTGCCGGTTTCGATCGGGAATATTAACAATGGTAGTGGGACGCTCACCGATCGGTTACAGGACTCACTCGTCCCGTTGTGCCTTGGGGCTAACTCTCAAGCCCCGCCAGCAGCCGCAAGACAGCTTAGTATATAGGCAGAATAACATGACCGACAAAGACAAGGGAGACTGGAATGGCCATTTCTGGCTTATTAGCCGTCATCAGCCAGCCATACCCAACCCCAGGCGCTGCGGCGCCCGAGCCTCGAAACTCGCGACCTTGTTGGGCAGAAGTCCAACGCTCTACCCACTGCGCCACGAGCTCGTTGTCTTGCCGGTTTCGATCGGGAATATTAACAATGGTAGTGGGGCGCTCACCGATCGGTTACAGGACTCACTCGTCCCGTTGTGCCTTGGGGCTAACTCTCAAGCCCCGCCAGCAGCCGTAAGGCAGCTAAGTGTATAGGCAGAATAACATGACCGACAAAGACAAAGGGGAGACTGGAATGGCCATTTCTGGCTTATTAGCCGTCATCAGCCAGCCATACCCAACCCCAGGCGCTGCGGCGCCCGAGCCTCGAATTCGCGACCTTGTTGGGCAGAAGTCCAACGCTCTACCCACTGCGCCACGAGCTCGTTGTCTTGCCGGTTTCGATCGGGAATATTAACAATGGTAGTGGGGCGCTCACCGATCGGTTACAGGACTCACTCGTCCCGTTGTGCCTTGGGGCTAACTCTCAAAGCCCCGCCAGCAGCCGTAAGGCAGCTAAGTATATAGGCAGAATAACATGACCGACAAAGACAAGGGGAGACTGGAATGGCCATTTCTGGCTTATTAGCCGTCATCAGCCAGCCATACCCAAACCCCAGGCGCTGCGGCGCCCGAGCCTCGAACTCGCGACCTTGTTGGGCAGAAGTCCAACGCTCTACCCACTGCGCCACGAGCTCGTTGTCTTGCCGGTTTCGATCGGGAATATTAACAATGGTAGTGGGGCGCTCACCGATCGGTTACAGGACTCACTCGTCCCGTTGTGCCTTGGGGCTAACTCTCAAGCCCCGCCAGCAGCCGTAAAGGCAGCTAAGTATATAGGCAGAATAACATGACCGACAAAGACAAGGGGAGACTGGAATGGCCATTTCTGGCTTATTAGCCGTCATCAGCCAGCCATACCCAACCCCAGGCGCTGCGGCGCCCGAGCCTCGAACTCGCGACCTTGTTGGGCAGAAGTCCAACGCTCTACCCACTGCGCCACGAGCTCGTTGTCTTGCCGGTTTCGATCGGGAATATTAACAATGGTAGTGGGGCGCTCACCGATCGGTTACAGGACTCACTCGTCCCGTTGTGCCTTGGGGCTAACTCTCAAGCCCGCCAGCAGCCGTAAGGCAGCTTAGTACATAGGCAGAATAACATGACCGACAAAGACAAGGGAGACTGGAATGGCCATTTCTGGCTTATTAGCCGTCATCAGCCAGCCATACCCAACCCCAGGCGCTGCGGCGCCCCAGCCTCGAACTCGCGACCTTGTTGGGCAGAAGTCCAACGCTCTACCCACTGCGCCACGAGCTCGTTGTCTTGCCGGTTTCGATCGGGAATATTAACAATGGTAGTGGGGCGCTCACCGATCGGTTACAGGACTTACCTCGTCCCGTTGTGCCTTGGGGCTAACTCTCAAAGCCCCGCCAGCAGCCGTAAAGGCAGCTAAGTATATAGGCAGAATAACATGACCGACAAAGACAAAGGGGAGACTGGAATGGCCATTTCTGGCTTCTTAGCGCTCATCAGCCAGCCATACCCAAACCCCAGGCGCTGCGGCGCCCGAGCCTCGAACTCGCGACCTTGTTGGGCAGAAGTCCAACGCTCTACCCACTGCGCCACGAGCTCGTTGTCTTGCCGGTTTCGATCGGGATATTGACAATGGTGAGTGGGGCGCTCACCGATCGGTTACAGGACTCACTCGTCCCGTTGTGCCTTGGGGCTAACTCTCAAGCCCTCGCAAGCAGCCGTAAAGGCAGCTAAGTATATAGGCAGAATAACATGACCGACAAAGACAAGGGAGACTGGAATGGCCATTTCTGGCTTATTAGCCGTCATCAGCCAGCCATACCCAACCCCAGGCGCTGCGGCGCCCGAGCCTCGAACTCGCGACCTTGTTGGGCAGAAGTCCAACGCTCTACCCACTGCGCCACGAGCTCGTTGTTTTTGCCGGTTTCGATCGGGAATATTAACAATGGTAGTGGGGCGCTCACCGATCGGTTACAGGACTCACTCGTCCCGTTGTGCCTTGGGGCTAACTCTCAAGCCCCGCCAGCAGCCGTAAGGCAGCTAAGTATATAGGCAGAATAACATGACCGACAAAGACAAGGGGAGACTGGAATGGCCATTTACTGGCTTATTAGCCGTCATCAGCCTGCCATACCCAACCCCAGGCGCTGCGGCGCCCGAGCCTCGAACTCGCGACCTTGTTGGGCAGAAGTCCAACGCTCTAGCCACTGAGCCACGAGCTCGTTGTCTTGCCGGTTTCGATCGGGAATATTAACAATGGTAGTGGGGCGCTCACCGATCGATTACAGGACTCACTCGTCCCGTTGTGCCTTGGGGCTAACTCTCAAGCCCCGCCAGCAGCCGTAAGGCAGCTAAGTATATAGGCAGAATTACATGACCGACAAAGACAAGGGAGACTGGAATGGCCATTTCTGGCTTATTAGCCGTCATCAGCCAGCCATACCCAACCCCAGGCGCTGCGGCGCCCGAACCTCGAAACTCGCGAACTTGTTGGTCAGAAGTCCAACGCTCTACCCACTGCGCCACGAGCTGTTTGTCTTGCCGGTTTCGATCGGGAATATTAACAATGGTAGTGGGGCGCTCACCGATCGGTTACAGGACTCACTCGTCCCGTTGTGCCTTGGGGCTAACTCTCAAGCCCCGCCAGCAGCCGTAAGGCAGCTAAGTATATAGGCAGAATAACATGACTGACAAAGACAAGGGAGACTGGAATGGCCATTTCTGGCTTATTAGCCGTCATCAGCCAGCCATACCCAACCCCAGGCGCTGCGGTGCCCGAGCCTCGAACTCGCGACCTTGTTGGGCAGAAGTCCAACGCTCTACCCACTGCGCCACGAGCTCGTTGTTTTTCACGCCGGTTTCGATCGGGAATATTAACAATGGTAGTGGGGCGCTCACCGATCGGTTACAGGACTCACTCGTCCCGTTGTGCCTTGGGGCTAACTCTCAAGCCCCGCCAGCAGCCGTAAGGCAGCTAAGTATATAGGCAGAATAACATGACCGACAAAGACAAGGGAGACTGGAATGGCCATTTCTGGCTTATTAGCCGTCATCAGCCAGCCATACCCAACCCCAGGCGCTGCGGCGCCCGAGCCTCGAACTCGCGACCTTGTTGGGCAGAAGTCCAACGCTCTACCCACTGCGCCGCGAGATCGTTGTCTTGCCGGTTTCGATCGGGAATATTAACAATGGTAGTGGGGCGGTCTAACCGATCCGGTTACAGGACTCACTCGTCCCGTTGTGCCTTGGGGCTAACTCTCAATCCCCGCCAGAGCATCCGTAAAGGCAGCTAAGTATATAGGCAGAATAACATGACCGACAAAGACAAGGGGAGACTGGAATGGCCATTTCTGGCTTATTAGCCGTCATCAGCCAGCCATACCCAAACCCCAGGCGCTGCGGCGCCCGAGCCTCGAACTCGCGACCTTGTTGGGCAGAAGTCCAACGCTCTACCAACTGCGCCACGAGCTCGTTGTCTTGCCGGTTTCGATCGGGATTATTAACAATGGTAGTGGGGCGCTCACCGATCGGTTACAGGACTCACTCGTCCCGTTGTGCCTTGGGGCTAACTCTCAAGCCCCGCCAGCAGCCGTAAGGCAGCTAAGTATATAGGCAGAATAACATGACCGACAAAGACAAAGGGGAGACTGGAATGGCCATTTCTGGCTTATTAGCCGTCATCAGCCAGCCATACCCAAACCCCAGGCGCTGCGGCGCCCGAGCCTCGAACTCGCGAGCTTGTTGGGCAGAAGTCCAACGCTCTACCCACTGCGCCACGAGCTCGTTGTCTTGCCGGTTTCGATCGGGAATATTAACAATGGTAGTGGGGCGCTCACCGATCGGTTACAGGACTCACTCGTCCCGTTGTGCCTTTGGGGCTAACTCTCAAGCCCCGCCAGCAGCCGTAAAGGCAGCTAAGTATATAGGCAGAATAACATGACCGACAAAGACAAGGGAGACTGGAATGGCCATTTCTGGCTTATTAGCCGTCATCAGCCAGCCATACCCAACCCCAGGCGCTGCGGCGCCCGAGCCTCGAACTCGCGACCTTGTTGGGCAGAAGTCCAACGCTCTACCCACTGCGCCACGAGCTCGTTGTCTTGCCGGTTTCGATCGGGAATATTAACAATGGTAGTGGGGCGCTCACCGATCGGTTACAGGACTCACTCGTCCCGTTGTGCCTTGGGGCTAACTCTCAAGCCCCGCCAGCAGCCGTAAAGGCAGCTAAGTATATAGGAAGAATAACATGACCGACAAAGACAAGGGAGACTGGAATGGCCATTTCTGGCTTATTAGCCGTCATCAGCCAGCCATACCCAACCCCAGGCGCTGCGGCGCCCGAGCCTCGAACTCGCGACCTTGTTGGGCAGAAGTCCAACGCTCTACCCACTGTGCCACGAGCTCGTTGTCTTGCCGGTTTCGCTCGAGAATATTAACAATGGTAGTGGGGCGCTCACCGATCGGTTACAGGACTCACTCGTCCCGTTGTGCCTTGGAGCTAACTCTCAAGCCCCGCCAGCAGCCGTAAGGCAGCTAAGTATTTAGGCAGAAAAACATGACCGACAAAGACAAGGGAGACTGGAATGGCCATTTCTGGCTTATTAGCCATCATCCGCCAGCCATACCCAAACCCCAGGCGCTGCGGCGCCCGAGCCTCGAACTCGCGACCTGGTTGGGCAGAAGTCCAACGCTCTACCCACTGCGCCACGAGCTCGTTGTCTTGCCGGTTTCGATCGGGAATATTAACAATGGTAGTGAGGCACTCACCGATCGGTTACAGGACTCACTCGTCCCATTGTGCCTTGGGGCTAACTCTCAAGCCCCGCCAGCAGCCGTAAGGCAGCTAAGTATATAGGCAGAATAACATGACCGACAAAGTCAAGGGAGACTGGAATGGCCATTTCTTGCTTATTAGCCGTCATCAGCCAGCCATACCCAACCCCAGGCCCTGCGGCGCCCGAGCCTCGAACTCGCGACCTTGTTGGGCAGAAGTCCAACGCTCTACCCACTGTGCCACGAGCTCGTTGTCTTGCCGGTTTCGCTCGAGAATATTAACAATGGAAGTGGGGCGCTCACTGATTGGTTACAGGACTCACTCGTCCCGTTGTGCCTTGGAGCTAACTCTCAAGCCCCGCCAGCAGCCGCAAGGCAGCTAAGTTTATAGGCAGAATAACATGACCGACAAAGACAAGGGAGACTGGAATAGCAATTTCTGGCTTATTAGCCATCATCCGCCAGCCATACACAAACCCAGGCGCTGCGGCGCCCGAGCCTCGAACTCACAACCTTGTTGGGCAGAAGTCCAACGCTCTACCCACTGCGCCACGAGCTTGTTCTCTTGCCGGTTTCGATCGGGAATATTACCAATGGTAGTGGGGCGCTCACCGATCGGTTACAGGACTCACTCCTTCCGTTGTGCCTTGGGGCTAACTCTCAAGACCCGCTAGCAGGCACAAGGCAGCTAAGCATATAGGCAGCACAACATTGCCGACAAAGACAAGGAAGACTGGAATGGCCATTTCTGGCTTATTAGCCGTCATTAGCCAGGCATACCTAACCCCAAGCGCTGCGGCGCCCGAGCCTCGAACTCGCGAGCTTGTTGGGCAGAAGTCCAACGCTCTACCCACTGCGCCACGAGCTCGTTGTCTTGCGTCTACTTTAGAAAGCCAGTCAATGGTAGCGTTCAGGATTACTGATGAACGGTAAAGGGCACTTCCGAAGTTGGTTTTATCACACAAGGGTCATTTTTCCCACCCAGCCTACTAGGTTAGGTTGCGTCTTTCTTGGCGCGCGTATCATAGACAGACTTAATGGCGTTGACTACCATTTATTTTTTTTGCGTTCAACGTTAGCTTGGATTTTCCCTGCCATCCAGGCATACTTCATTTCTCACGGCAATTGCAGCATATGGCGTGGCCGTGTCTTGTTGTTGTCCGTCCGGCAGTCTCAGCGCGTAGAATAGTGAGGTCAACGTCATTGTTGCCAAGCAAGTCCTGGCATTTACGGTGTATGCCTCAGCAACTGGCTAGTGAAGTAGGCCGCATGAATGTTCGCTGTGGACACCATCGTGCCTTCATGTTTGAATTTTCCCCTAGAGCTTGCCTGTTTTACACACACTTGGCCGAACGATCACTGCAACCAAATCGGCAAATAGTCAAATGAAAACAGTATTTAAATTACCCATAATTATTTTACCTTTGGCCGTCCATGAGCCTCAATTCGCATCCTCATCTTATAGATGAAGAGGTGTGAGCCTTTCAGTTATAGGAGTCATAAGTTCAAATGGTCAGCAGTTAGCACATGAAAACATAGTCCACCAGCTGCCAGCAATGCGATCAAGGGTGTATCCAGGTTGTCTTCTCCCACGTCGGACGGAGGGAGAACGCTTTGGTTCTCAGGAATCGGCGTTTAGGACAGGTTCACAAAAGAAGGAGTACCTTTTACTTACAGTTGCCCTGATTGTTTTGACTCAGTACTACCTTCAAGACAGCACATTCCAACTTGACGCAAGAGTTGAGGTCGTCATTGACAAGCAATTTGTCTGCCTTCGGTTCAATCGACAGGAAGAGGTGCGGGCTCTCTTAGAATAAGATATTAACGCTAAGGAAACTCTTTAATGTGGGTCGCGATCATTGACGATATGGGTGAAATTGTTTCCCAAGTTATGCAGACTTGGGGTCGTAAATCAATCGTTAATGCCTTTGGAAGAGACAGAAGATGTCCCACCATGTTTTTTCGGACAGCGAAGGAGACATCAAAGTTGCCTTACTCTGAGTTTGATCGGCTGCTCTAAAAGAAGGTGCAACCGGCATCAAACGACAAGAGCTTACTCTGTTCAGTGAATCACGTCTAGCTAAGAGAAACGATATCTACATAGCAATTGGACAATTCTGTAACAACAAGGTCCTTTCTCATGTCTACGATGTTGCCCATCGGATTCTATAAAATGTATCGAGTATTCAGGTTTGCTTTTTTGAGCAGAATAATTGGAACAGACATGAGGGTACGGTGAGAGGACGGGGTGGGTGATGTGGTTGTTATTTGACATTTTCCGCCACATTTCTTCCACCCTGCGAGCCACAGTCGGCTTTAGAAGACATGACACTCACCATTTGATAAAATGTTTTCTAGTTCCTTCTTCTGTTTTGAAGCAAGCAGAACTGACCTTAAAATGGGCTGAATGGAAATCCCAGACAACAGTTAAACTCCACTATCGGCAAACTATTGGGTTAAAGGGTGGGAGCGATTAGAGTTATCCTGCGTTGCATCGTGGATTACATTTCGCCTTCGCAGTCTGACTTTTGACATTGGCATAGGTAAAGTAATGCATACCAGACAACTGGTTAGCGAGACACCAAAATCACTGGAAACTCGCAACTTATTTAGCTCGGCAGTCGAGGCGGGGAGTGAGGTGTAGTCACCAGCCTTGCCCAGTATCATGGAGCCGCAGATGAGAGTCTAGAGTGGGATCCAAAACGTGGTGATGCACACACAGTGGCTAGCGCTGGAAAATAATTCGATCCAACTTACGTGGCATCCGTTCCACTCCCCAATCTAGGTGTGGTGCCAAGACGGAGGCTAGAGGACGTAAATGAGAGATGTCATTAACACAGCACTTCGCAGATGAATTAAGTGTACGGTGTTTATAAGGACTTGTAACAATTCAGTTGCGAGTGTTTCGGTGCGAGGTTAAAAAAGATGCATTCTTTATATTTTATAAACCACCGATTTTTTATAGAAAGCGTCCTCCAAAGTTGGTAAAATATATTTGACGTCAAGGTTCTTCCTCAAAATTCTGCTGTTTAATCCGGGGGAGCTGTACTGACAAAGACCGGTGAAACACATCTTAGTGCTATAGACAAACAGACCTTAATTAAGGGATGTGGACCTTGCGTTAGATAGAACCTGATACGTCTCATGCAGACGTTTTCTACGAAAATGAAGCCATTGAGGGCGCACTGAGCGCACCATATGCCAAATTTATTGAATGTTGAAAACAAAATGATTCATGTCTCCCTGTTCAGTCACATTCAGCCTGCTGAATGCCTACGCTGCCTGCCGTTGCATCTTGCAACTCTCTCCTACAATTTTAAACGCGTTAAAACCTTAAATCAAGTGGAAAGTTTGCATATGAGTTAGAAGTCTATAAAAATTCCAGAAACTTTTAATATAGTTTCATAAATGGTTATAAAACAAAAAAGCGTCGAAGAAAACACAAAATGCGCAAGGGTAAATAAAAGCTGGAAACGTATTAGAGTTACCTGATTTTTACATGAGGGATGGCTTGCATTGCCACTTACGCACGTTTCAAGCATAAGAAAAACCCACATGTTCAAAATATGGGGTCATTCCGTTAATTTCGGGAAGCGTAACTAAACCCGTATCTTGACGCATACTTTACCCGTGGAATGAATGTAAAATTTCATGTTAGACTTATCCCCTGCCAAACCTTAAAAGAAATCATTCCGCTTGCATGATAATAACATTAAGCCGAAGCTTAATCATAACCCTTACCAACCTATGACCTTAACCTTAAAATTATACTTTAACCTTAACTTTGCGCTACCCCTCAGCTTAATCTTAAACATAATTATATGAGAACGGGGCACAATGCCACATGTATTCACAACAGCTTCTTTTGCCATATCCTGTTAGTTTGGCCCAAATCGTATCTTTATTAGATGGGATATTTTTATCTTTTTCCAACAACTGTTTAGGATTATTATTGATTATATCGTCATCAGTACATGCACAAGCTCCTTTTCTTATCTGAAAATGTCCTTTTGATTTGACAGACAAGGGGACAACATATACGGGCTACGCGTACGATTAAGAACTCGGAAAGGTGATTATCAATCACAATGCAGGTTTTGCTGTCAATATCATGCAGTAATTCACAGTGTGCGCCCATTTGGATTTTTGGATGCACTAGCATTGAATAACAGTCAAAATCAAGGCAGTTTGTTTTTCCTAACGATGGATTAAATTTAATCGCGTTGCTTTCTATAGCTTGTAATGTAGCATGGAAAAGAGTACTTTAAAGGAACAGTAAATTTGTTTTTAAATTTTAACGCATCTTTGTGCCACCGAAATTTAAATATGCCAGAATTTTATTGATTTTTCGCTTGAATTTTCAAAAGCAGGAAGGGATTTTCACATGATTTCAACTTCATTATTTTGTCAATTTGAAATATTCTCACATTCATATCTTGCTTTGGGTTTAGGTGGACTTCAAAACCTCCATATCTTTTTATTCTTTTGTAAGTGGAAATTTTATCTTTAAGGTGATTCGTGAGTAAAAGTAATTTTCTTGTCTTCAAAAATTATTATTCATTTACTTGGCCTGAACTGAACTGAACGGTTGCCGCGTGGTTTGAATTTTCGAGCAACAAGAAGACCGAATTTAATCGAGTCTTTGCACTGAAACAATCAGTCCACAGCCATTAATTGGTTCAAATTATTGAATCAATTAATTGAATCTTCCGCCCAGTTGCCTTCGATACCCTCACAGTTTGACCAGGAGAGTTCTCCAAATCGAGCACTGTCTTGGCCTACATAACCTACCAGTCCAATCCATTCTCTGACGGCTCTCCAGGGTTTCTGAGGACTTTTGTTCGACTAGGACAGTTCTCCAAATAGAGCAACCTGCCGGAAATCTTGGCTTAGCCTACACAACCTACCAGTCCAATCCAGGCTCTAACTGCTCGTCAGGCTTTCTGAGGAGTATCTACAAAACAGGCTGACTCGTTCAGTATCCGTATTCTGTCTAATTGATTGTGCAATTTATATCGAGTAACTCGTTATAACAAATACTTTTAACAACTTCCACTAGCAGAAGTAGTTAAGAACGTTCGGGGATTTCATTAATTTGCAAAAAAAGGTGGAGTAGATAATTTATATACTGCTTGTGTAAAAGTGCTGATAGTGTAAAACCTACACCTAGCCACCCGTTACTTCTTAAGTCACCACACAAGAATTCAAAAAGTCATGCCGCAAGCCGGGATTGAACCCGCGACCACCAACGCGATGGCGACGCTCGCTAACCACTCGACCACCTCATCACGGCGACGAGCGCTCTCTCAAATTAATATGCATGCTATTGACAACACTGCCATTTTGTGGAGGCTGTCAAAAAAACTGTCCATGAAGCTAAAACCAGCTCGAGGATGAGATAAGACAAGTAAAATCTGCGCTAAAAGGCACCTATAAAGCAGTAGATGCCACTCAGGAGTCCACTGAACGACTTTACCAGAAGCAAAACCATTGATACTCGATCAAAGGGTATCCCAACAACAACTTCGACAGCTGCTACGGCTACCGAACAACAAGTACCAACGGCGCAGGACAAAAATAGTCCGCCTTAAACAAAAAAGCCGTCCGAAAAACGCAAAACTGACACCAAAAAGGAAAAAGCCAATGGAAAACCGACTTCGAAAGATTCCTCAAAAAGGCTCGAACACGGGGCTTGGACCATTGCCTTATCCTCCACAGAAACTACTGAGATTCTCACACCAAGCACAAGCAGTGGAATCGATTCCCCAACCGAAACTACGACCTGCGATTCAAAATCGTAGAACCCGTGGAATTCGCCGAAACCAAATAAAACCGGATCAAAGCCAACACATAGCCAATCAGCATCCCTCCATCATCACCAGTGCGCAACGTTTAAACTACCCACCAGATAGTGGAAGACAGCGTCGTAGTTACAAAAAATGCCACGGACAGAAAAAAAAGTTTCATAATACAGGGACTACCTGAATCAACAGCTGCGACTCCAAGTAGACCGATATTCTGAAGACATGAACCGCTTTCGTGAACTCCTGAACAATATGCTGGAACCTAACACGTCGATTGAACTGGAAAAAGCATTCCACCTCGGAAAACGGCCCGAAAGCCAATCTGAATTAACACGTCCTAGGCCTCTAAAAGTTATCTTGACCAGTAGTCAGGAAGCCAGTCTCATTCTGTCGAGGCGCTTTAAGTTAAAAAACTCAAACCCTGGAGTTTTTTTCAACAGGACCTCTCACCTGCGAAGCGGAACAAACGCCATCAACTTGTCATCGAACTTAGATGGCGGCTCAGCGGGGGAAACAAATTTTGGTTATTTACAACAACCAAGTGATCCATCGTCCATTTGTTCTCCCCTGGAGAGGCCCGTTCCGGATTACCACGCAGTTGGCCCAGTAATCAGGGGCTCGCGCCCGACTGTTAGCACTTTCCGAGCAAACCGAAAACTAACATTTCTGTACACTAATGCACAGAGTATATTATCGAAGCTCGACGAGCTTAAGATTCATGTCTGCGATCTATCTCCAGATATAATTTCCGTAACAGAAATTTGGTTGTCCCAACAAGTGGACGACCGAGAGGTAACTATGGCTGGCTACCAACTTTTTATAAAAGACAGGAAAGCGCGTCAAGGAGGTGGCGTACTCACATACGTGAAAAAGCGAAATTACAGTTTTAGACAAAACTTATAAACTCGCGTCTACTTCCGAGGCGATATGGCTATCCGTAGAAAGTGCCAGGTACATCAAGTCTAGATGTCCTGACAGTCTACCGCCCACCGAGGAGAGACCCAGCAGCCGATGCTTACCTGCTAGAGGAGCTTGAAAAGATTGCTACACGGTTGGATATCCTGATCATGGGTGACTTCAATGCGCCTCACATCGACTGGAGCTCGACCCGCACACATAGTTCTGATCTAGCCTTTGACGGTTGTTTTCTGAGCACGAAGCTAAAGCTACGTCTCACACAGCACGTCACTTTTCCAACCAGGGTGTGCGAAGGACAACAGGCCAATTGCCTGGACCTAGTTCTCACAAAGTCGCACGACAGCATCGACGAAGTGTCATGTCTACCGCAGCTAGGCAAAAGTGACCACGTGGTACTGCGATGGGAGTACTCACTATTTTCTATACCAGCAAGACCCACAACAATCAGAAGAAATATATCGCAAGGCGACTTCGGTGGAATGAGGGTCGAACTCATGAGCACTCAGTAGGAAACTTTATTCTTTGGAAACATAACCGAGGACTGGGAAACGTTCCGGGACATACTGCACAGGCTCATCGAAAATCACTGTCCGATTTTGAGAAAAAGGTTAACCAACAGGCCACGATGGCTTACGCAGGCCTTAAAAATCGAAGTTAACAAAAAGTGGAGATTGTGGAAAAATCGCTTACGGACGGAACTCCTGCATCTCTAAATGCGTACAAAAATGCAGAGAAATCGGGTCAGGGCCATATTTTTAGAACAAGACAGGCTTTCGAAGTGGACCTGCTGAACCGGGCCACCGTGAACCCGCAACTGTTTTACGGTTACCTCAGGCAGATTTCCAGCGGTAAAGCACCGGGATCTTACGCATCTCGTTGCTCATCTCGTCGCCGGGAAGGTTTTCTAATGAAAACCTACGCCACCGCAGAATTCATCCAGGAAACAGATAATTGTTGTACTGTAAGACAGCAATTTGTGTAATTTTTATGCTATATTATATCATGTTTTTAGTGCTAAACTATCGCAACATGTCGTTCAAATTAATAAGCATAAATTGAAAAATCAATTTACAAGGCAAACCACATACCAGCAATGGGCAGAAAGTTTAGAGTTTAATCAATGTATTATTGAGAGATATTCGAAATAAAAACCTTTAAAGCAGTTTAAAAGATTTGCATGTGGTTAAATACTCGGTTGGAATTGGTTTTGACTCTACCGGTCATCAAATGCGAACAGTTCGTTTCGTTATCCAGATGCCAAGTCTCATATGTCTAGGTTAATTATGCTAATAGTTTATTAGAGTTTTTACTGTAAACTGTCACATTGAGTCACTTTAGGCTTATTGTAAGCGGTTGTGACACCATAATGTCCAAATAGAAGATAAACGTTTTCCATTATAAAGTGACTTTGTTACCATATAATTCAGCCACACAGGTTTCACTTACGTAGAGATAAATAAGGCAACTTTTTATTTGCAAATGACTATTAAGTACGTGGTGCTTTTTCATAAAATGAGGTGCAAGTTTATTTACGCAGCACCTTATGTTAAACTACTAGCGCAAATTTCTATCATCCTTTGAGTATATTTCGTTATACTTCGTTAAGCATTCAGTTTGATGGATAGCTTATAAGAAATTTGGTTTAAAAATGTTTTTTTTCGAAAGCCTGCTGCCCTTATTGGAAACGGTGTGCTGACAGTAGCTTTCACTGAGTTGTTTGCTGCATTGCCAACGGAAACTTGACGATGAATATTAACAAAGCAATTGCAGCTTTCTGCATCCTACTGAATGCTGTTGCGCAGGGTTTGTGCCTATTTCAATTTTAAATGAAAGTGCATTGCGTTACTACTTCTAGTAATTTCTTGATAATTTGATATGCCTTCAACAATGCCATGATTGGTATCAATCGAAAGATAGAAATGATTTGCTGTTCAATTATAAACCAAGACAAGTTTCGTATCCTAAATTAGGTCGATGATTCTGTTGCTTCATCTCATAACCCGTCAAAGGAATAAGCAAACGCGATTACCTTTATGATATAAAATTACTCCGTTAAGTTGCTACATTTTTCTTTCGTATAAGCAGCATGCAAAAAACCCTGAGAGTTAGAAATGCATTCATTCAAACTGTAAGGTTGTTTGACTCAGTTCAACTCAAATAAATATTTTAACGAAAGTTCTTTTAATGGCAAACAGGACATTGGATGCCTTTTTGGCCGTCATAACAAATTGAGCGGAGGGCATTAAGGAAGACAAAACTATTGATTTATAGGCCCTTTTGTTCGGATACATTTGACAGACATCTTCCGTCAAGGAAGCATTCATGGGAGTCACCCATCGCGATAGCCTTCCTCGTTTTTGAGCCGCAGTGTAAATCATTTCTCAAAGTTGAACTTCATCTGCCATTTATTGGACCATACACATAGGCGGTTTAGTGTAAATTCTGTTCATCAGTACTGCAATGGATCTGTTGCCATATCTTGATGTCGTCTGCAAAGCATGATGTCCGTGCTGGTCAATCCATTCATACAATCATTGACATAGATTAAGAAAAGTAATGGTCTAAGAACGGAGCCCTGAGGTACACCACCCACGACCGGTACGGAAATTGATAACACAATACCAATGCACACGAACTGTGATCAAACTATCAAGAAGTTTCCTATCCAATTGAGTAAATTCCCCCTTATTCCGGATTCTCGGACTTTGTAGAGTAACCTACGGTGAGGAACACTATCAAAGGCTTTTTTGAAGTCTATGTAGACTACATCAATGTTGGACCATTGTTCCATTGAATAGAGCATATTGGTCAAACAGGAGTGATTTCGTCGAAAGCCATGTTGGGCACTTTCAAGGAAGTTTTTTCTTCGAGAAAATTCATGCTGGCCTTTTTGATGATCCTTTCCATCAATTTGCAACAAATGAATGTTAGACTCACCGGTCGATAGTTTTAAGCGCTGGTTCTGGATCCACCCCTGTGAATAGGGCATATATTGTGGCGCGTTGTTTGAAATTGGTTTCAAATTTCAAGAACCTCGAGCCTACGAGTTTTTAGTCTCTACCTCAGTGTAGAAGACACGGTGCTGGAAAAATCTATTAAAGAATTGTCTTTATATTCCTCTGAGTTTGTAAATTGCGACTTGGACCCTCGATCTTTGTTGCTTTCTGAAACTCACGCCGGCTGTGTGATCCCTGCATCTGCTCTCAATCGCGGAAGGGACTCAAACCAAAGGCTGAGTCCTTATATTTTCATATTGTTATTGTTGAAAACTCAGCTGACTCTGTTAATTTTGTGGCAATTATAACATGCAAAACTCAAGTTCCATAAGTTTATTGTCACAAAAAAATTGGTCCACGACCAAGCTGCTTGGGGACCATCTCTCGGCACCTCTACCCACTCGGCCATATTGGCAGAGGATCTTGTTAAGCAAGAGTATATGGACAAGCAGAAAACAATTTTTAACTATCGTTATTCTGCTATTTGTTTCACCTCCCGCTAAACGGGGTAAAAAGTTCAGTAAGCTTTAACTAATGTAGCTTACGAAGACGAAACATGTATGGGGTGTTTTCAGCCTCCAGCAGAAATTCTCAGGGATGGAGCAGGAAATAAGGAATCTTAGACAAGAAATAGATAACTTTAAAAAATCTATATCTTGCCCAACTGCTTAAAAAGCTCCTGTTCGTAATAAACCTACCACAAAGCAAAATTCGTATTCATTTATAGCTTCTTCAAGCTTACATAAAAGTCACATTAAAACATATCGCGACTGCTAGACCCGGTAAACCAGAGGAATTTTCGCTACTTCCGAAGGGAGCCCCCATCTAATCCTTGCGCCACTCCACCGGTACTTAGTTCGGGTAGCATCAGCACTAATCTGGCTTTTTACCGCCCATCGCTACATCACTGGTAGACGTTGCACCAACATGCGATATTGAGAGGTTGGCGAGTTTGTAAAAGCCAAAGAATAAAAGGGTCTAAGAAGAACAAGTCGTGCAGAGATTTGGCTCCAGCCTGCCAAACACCAGCTCATCTGGACCTATCAAGCAAAGTGAACTGGTTACCATTACTCACTCAGCTAAAAGATCTGAGTAACAAACGGGCCCTCAGATTGAGTCGAAAAATAGAATGTAGTCATTAAAGGTGTCCCGAAGTCAGCTTCAATTATTCCAAAGGATCGAGTTAAACATGAATTGGAACTCCTTCAATTGTATGAAAAAACGCTGCTAATGGACGGTGAGTTCATTCATCATTCTCAAGGCATATAGAATAGGGAAGGTTCTGTCAACACCCGATTCAAATCCTCGACCAAGACCTCTTAAAAATCATCTTGGAAAAACGAAGCGCAGGCACAGCTCCTGCTACAAAGAAAAATCAACCCTGCGGGTCCGCATTCTGAAAGTGTTTTTTTCAAGCGGAATATGGGTTGAAAGAGCGAATGAAAAATGCGACAGCTAATAATAGAACTGGAAACACAAAAGACCAATGGCGAGGCAAATCTCAAAAATTAGGGATGGACAAATAGTTTCAAGTGAAAAGAGCATTTCTTGGGCCGAAGGCAGTCACTTGGACAGCCTAACTGTCCCATTTCAGAAATCAAAAACGTGCCCACTTAAACTAATCGTCCTCAATGACAGATCTCTGCTTAATAAGATGCCTTTGCTCCAGACTCTGGTTTTCATCCACCGCCCCGACATTGTAATAGTTACAGAGACATGGGCAACACCCCTGTGTATCCGACTCCGAACTCTCTATTCTAGGCTACGCTTACATTCGGAATGATCGACACGAGGGCCGTGGCGGAGGAAGCTGTATCTATGTTAGGCAACCACATACATTTCTTTCGATGGACTATTGCCAATTTACCGCGGTAGAGGAGAGCTGTTGGCTCCGAGTAGATCTTAAAGATAACTACTCTTTTACTCGTTGGTAGTGTCTATCGCCCACCCAATGCCAGCGAGGATTACGATCTTTGTCTCTCGCTGGCATTTCACGCTGCAGCTGACTTAAATCTGAAGTACTGCTTGATTGCAGGTGACTTCAATCTTCCTGAAGTTCACTGGTTTCCAACTTCCGGTCCTGCAAAGACGGAAGACCTACTTGAGGCCATAGATATAGGCATGTGGGACCAGGTAGTTGATTTTCCCACCCGAGGATCAAACATACTTGATCTTATTTTTTGTAGAGGTTGTCAGCCATCGTCAGTGTCACCTTTAGATCCACTTGGGAATTCTGATCATACTATAGTTCTTTCTACACTAGAACTAGAGGCTGCTGAAACGTTTTTCCAAAAAAATATAGCTTTTTCCATGATTTCAGATCAGCAAATATGAGGGAATTGCTAACACACCTAAATTCCCACGACTGGACTAACTTCTTTGTATGTTCGGATGTGAATGTTTGTACTGATACTTTTTACAAAGTTCTAGGTCCACTCATTTCTCGTTTTGTTCCCCGTAAGAAAATAATTAATGTCAAGGATGAAGTCTACCTCCCTTTATCATTCCGCCGTAGACTGCGTAGACTCTCCAGTCCTTTTCATCTACAAAAACGACACCTCCGTCCTGCCCTTGATCCAACAAATCTTTGAAGGGCTAAGAGGCTGTCTGACGAAAAACGATAAGCCGATGAGGTTACCTTTGCCGAAAAACCCTTCGTTAAATGTTGCGAAGCTCTTTTTCGCGCACAGTAAAAAGCGCAGAGAAAAACGCAGCACCCCGTACTTCGAGATGCCTTGAAACCCAATAGCTGACGCTAAGTTGACTGCTGATAGCTTCAATGCTTTCTTGTCTAGAACGTTTAGTGAACATACCGTCGCCCCCTTTCCTAACATCCGGGTTTGCACCGGTAACGTCCTCGAAACCATAACTTTTACCCTCTGGGACGTGACCGTAGCCATTCGGCGTTTTCGTCAATCTTACAGTCCAGGACCAGATGGCGTCCCGGTCAGCGTTCTAAAGGCGGATGCAAACGATATTTTTCCGTCCCTTCTGTATAAGATATTTAATCTTGCTCTTGAAAGTGCAATTTTCCCTATTTTATGGAAGGAATCGCACATACTGCCTATTCCGAAACACGGCCGACCTACGTCATTTGACGACTTTAGACCAATAAATACACTACCAGCAGTCTCGAAGATCTTCGAGACCTTGATCAAAGACAAGATGATGTGTCACCTAACAGAGAATAACCTACTAAATGCGGCTCAGCATGGTTTTCTCGAAAAACGGTCTTGTGACACTTGCCAGCTCTCTTTCTTTGATCATGTGCTACAATCTAGAGACAGCGGTTTTGCAATTTACACCGTTTACTTCGATTTCACTAAGGCTTTTGATCGTGTTGACCATGCTCTCCTACTGCTGAAACTTGCCTCCTTTCGGCATAGGTAACAAGCTTATGAACTTAATATTTTCCTATTTGAATGCTCACGCACAACGGGCTAAAATTTCTGATGTTATCTCCAACCCCACGCATGTGAGGAGCGGAGTTATTAAAACAGCGTGCTCGGTCCGCTTCTATTTTTGCCTCTTTGTCAACGATGTTCCTGATTGTTTTCAGTATGGTAGGCCCTTTTATGTACGCTGACGATTTAAAAAGTTGCCTATCGATATAAATAAATAAATTTTATATTTAAGGCCCAGAGGGCCCCATAATTACAAACTTAGTACCATGGTTTAAATAAATACAAAGTGGATAATTGCTGCACTATGTGAGCATCCATATGAACAGCAGAAATGAGTAGTATGGTAAACATATCCGATTCAAAAAGATTTGCCATTTTTAAAACAAAAGTCAACAATCTTTGGCATATACGGTGAACTGAAAAAGAAGCAGTAAAAAAACTCCTAGGGTTAAATCGGAGGCGGATTTCGGCGAGCAGCCAATTTAAAAAAAATAGGAGAAAAAAAACTGCTTCACTAAAAAATTAAAAGCTAAAATGCAATGGGATAGTATTATGATGTTGCTGACTACGTATGAGGTGTTCGGGATGCTCCTTGTCGGGTGAGAGATAATATAGCAGTCAGAGCTACTGTTTATAAACACCAGTGGAGGTGGGAGAGGACGAACTCATCGTAGACAACATGGTCGAAACGAAGAGGGGACAGTAGAGATCACGAGATCATCATCGAGATGTGACCTTGCTGACTGTAAAGTCCATAATATAGCAATCAGAGCTACTGTTTATAAACACCAGTGGAGGTGAGAGAGAACGAACTCATCGTAGACAACATGGTCGAAACGAAGACGGGACAGTAGAGGTCACGAGATCATCATCGAGATGCGACCTTGCTGACTGTATAGTCCATCACCAAAGAGGCGAAACCATCAGAACCCACCTCGATCATCAACAGAACCTGGAGACTATCGTCAGGGTTTGCAAATTCGGAGGAAAGTATCAAGGTTGTCAAGAGTTGGCAATGCTAGTTTAAAAAGGAGGGGAAAAGAAAAAGTAAATGCAAAGATTGACTCTGCAGAGGATGATGGAAATATAATAAGAGACCAATATAATATCAAGGGAGCTGCCTCAAATACCAGGAGGACCCTTTTTCAAAAATCCAAAAAGTTGCGAGTTTGGGAAGGAAACAGACAATAAGGACTTTATATCTTCCGAAGTTAAATGTTTGCGTAATTTGGTTTTGAAAATAGCTAATGTAGATGACAACCTAATTTGCAGTGGAAGATTATTCCATATAAAAAAATATTTGGAGGCAAAAAACTGAGACCGGTTAGTTTTGGAGCTAAGGGGTGGTGAAATGATCATGGAGGAATTACGAGTGGCATAGGGTCGATCTACCGGAGTGAGAGCGTTAATTCGTGGGAGATTTGGGCTAGAGTTAACGTGAAACAGTAAGCTGAGACCGGCTTCGAGTCTTCTAACCCACAGAAATTTAATGTTTGCTAACTGGCATCTATCCGTATAAGAGATACTGGATCCAGGAAGACAAAATAGTCTTCGAGTAAAAGCCGTCTGAACTTTTTCAATCTTACTGCGGTCAGAGGCGTTCATCATTCCAAAGAGGGGACAGCAGTATTCTAGGATAGGAAGAACAAACATGCAGTATAGGTTTAACTTTATTTCCAGAAGGCAGAAATTGTGTGATATACAACCACATATCTGTGCAGCCTTTGCAGAAATTCGATCTGCATGAGGCGATAATTCTAGCTTATTCGTGTAACTTAGACCTAAGTCTTTTATGGTTGATCGTTCTAAAAGTGTACTATTTTGAAATACTAGGGGTCCAGGAAGCTTGGCGGGGCCAAAACACATGAAACTGCTCTTGGATGGAGAAAATTCCATCTGCCAAGTACAGCTCCAACGTGAGCGCATAAGTAGATCAGTGTTGATTTTATCAACGCAACTATTGGCAGTGTCTTTAGAAAATGAATAAATGCACTTGGGATCGTCAGCGTAAACGAAATTTTGTGAATTTGTGAGTAAAGTTGAAATTTCTTTTATGTACGGAATAAAGAGGAGGGGACCTAGAACCATGCCTTGAAAAACGCCACTCGTGATCGGCTGAGGCGTCGAATAGCTATTACCTACTAAGACCTTCTGGCTGCGGTTAGACAAGTAGGAACCAATGAAGTCAAGGAGAGGAGGCCGGATGCCGAGGGCTTCCAGTTTCACCAGAAGACGTCTGTGCGGTACCTTGTCAAAGGCTTGCTCAGGTCAAATTAGATCACAACTACTGACTGCTGCTCATTACGAAGGGAAGTGACGAGGTTAAGAAAAGCTTAGTGACACACTTCGCACTATCTCCCAGGTAGAAATCCATATTGCGAGTCGCTTAAGAGCTTATTTTCTAGGCAAAAGTCAAGAATTTGAGTAAAAATAAATTTTCAAGAAGTTTTGCTAGAGCCGGGGTTTTGTGAACTCCTCGATAATTATTTACGTCCGAATGAGATCCCGACTTGAAGACAGGAAGAATAATAGATGTCTTCCATGAGTCAGGAAAGAATCCGTTTAAAAGATAAACTGAGAATATATGGCTAAGCAATTGGGGGAAGCTCGGCACTCTCTTAATAACTGAGTTTGGAATACCGTCAGTCCCCGAAGAGTGCGAGTTTTTAGACGAATTATTTGCTTACGAATTAGTTCTAAGGAGAAATCAATAGTGCTGATAACATTCAATGAGGCTGCCTAAAACGTTGGAACCGGTTCAGATTCCATCGTAAGATGATTTGCAAAGAACGCACTAAACAGTTCTGCCTTATCAAAGTCTTCGAGAACGAAGTTTTTGTCTTCGTTTAGTAATGGAGGAATTTCATAACCTCGTTTAGAGGAGGATCGACGGTGGAACAGTTGAGCAACAGATTTTGCAGAGTTTGGCTCACTGAGTGCGCAAGATTCCCTCTGTCTGTCACGTGCAAGACGAATCTTAGAGGCTAATTCAAAATTATCTGCGATCCTTAGATGTACAGATAACGAATTAGTATATTGATCTTTCAACTGCTTCTTCTATTTCTTTAGTCGTGGCAAAAGAAAGTGAGGAACGGTCGATTCTTGACAGTGGTGCTCTTGATGGACTTGCATTACTTCCATTAGAGGTAGTAGCTAAAAGTTTCCAACGGTACCCGTTCGCTTTCTGGTAGAAAGTCCAGCTTCAAAGGATGAAGCATGTCAATTTTGTCAGAAACTGAAGTAAGCTCTTCCGGCAGAAAACAGAAGACTGGATTAACCACTCCTCTTTCTTCATCCTTTTACACGCGCTCTACAAAGTTAGGAATATATCTTGTTCTCAAATCGTTTTGCTCAAGACATAAATGTCATAAAGGTTTATTCTGAAGAAACCGAGTGATAGGAAACATTTGTCTCCTAAAAGAAACAGGACAATATTGGTGGTGAAGACCATCCTCAGCATTTGGAGACCTGGACAGCGGCTGTGCCGGATATGCACACATCCGATATCATGAGCTACCAAATATACTTCCTCACTGTGTGCCTGGTTCATATACCGGGTCTAATTGATGGGTCACTAACATAACCTGTCCCAAGTCCATTACAATCTCTCTCTATCGGCTGGGATAGATCTTGATTCAGTTAACAGGAAAGAAATTAGGTGGGCGTCCTTGAACCCCTTATTTGATACATGCAGCGGAATTATGTGAAACATTGTTTGAATGGGAGATTGATCATGCATTCGTAAGTGCGTATAATTTTTTCCGAATAGGATGAGATGAAAACGTACCATTGCACGCGCATTCTCGTAGACAGAGTGACGGAGGAAGTGGGAGGGGAGATTGGTAGATTTGCGCCGTCATATTGGAGGATGTTTCAAGCCTATCCGCTCTCCACGTTGTATAAAGGAAACTTTTCCATGTGTTTGCATGTGTTCAGTTTGTCCTAAATAGAGGCCGAACTCTAGTTGTCATCATAAAAACAAAACGTTCCCATACCGCGTTTTTTAACTATTTTCACTTAAACCGATCACTTAGCGTAAACGGACTTGCAGCCAATGCATTCATCAAGCCTCTTCTGCCAAAATTTGTTCGGTCATAGTGCGTCGTTCATACCGGCAAGTGAACCTGGATTCCAAAAATGCATTACAACACGTTTGCCGCCCCACGTCATACCGTGGACAATCTGACGTGGTAGATACCGATCGGAGCGTGACGCAAGAAAAAGCGAGCCAGTTTCGGTGGTCACTGGGCCTGTACACGTTTAGCAAGGGAAGTCAAAGCATAGTTTAATTTGGTGTGAAAGGCTTCACCTGGCTCTCCCTGTCGATAAGCACAGGTCCACTGAGAGAAAACAGAAGATTTCAGAACAGACAAGTTTCTTCAACTAGAATGCGGAAGGCTGGGCACGGGAAGACAAGGCACACATAAAACGTAATTTCAGATTAAACCAGAGACCAGGCGAAGTTTACAGTGATGATAGAGACAAAGGGGTTAATAAAGGACTAGATCTTACTTCAAGCATTTTATGAATAAAAGCATGTTCTACAATTGCTCGATTAGCACGAAACCCTCCTTGTAATAGAGATGGGATAAAGGTGTGTGTGTGGAAGAGAGGGGATATGAAGGCAATTGAATCTGCGGCATCCTTGGCTGAAGGTGATGCCGAAAAAGACAAGTTTTGAAACCAGCACTTAAAAAGGTGCAGATAATCAAAGGTAAAAACGTTACCCATACCTTAGCGTCATCACCGGCAGCCAACTTCCATCAAAGGTTTACAACGGAGTCATCAGACTCCTCTAAGGTTGCCCGTAACAAATTTTGCAAACGCCGCAACAATCGGCGAAAGCTGTGCATCTAACTGTAAGAAACCTCGATAACCTCGATCAACTCAACGTCAACTGTTCGCACTGTGAACGCAAGATCCAAATCAGAGTCTACTGTTTCGGTGATACCCTAAGTACCTTCTTGTGCCTACAATTACGCATAAGCTTGATCCTGTGCTCACTGCACTACATCATCCTGTGATAAAATACAACCACGAGGCTTTCCAGCACCCGGGAGTCAACATCGGCGTCAGACGATGCCTCAGAAGGGAAGGTAGCAAAGACAACATACTCTCTTACAGAATGCTCAGAAATACTAATAAACATCATAGAACGTGCAGCTTCAGGTACAAAATCTTAGATGGGGCAGTCAAATGAAATTTCGGTCGAAGCACAAAAGGTTGGTCCCAATTAAAAAGCTATTGTTTTTGCTACTTAAAATCTTACAGTAGATTATCTTGTAACGTTAAAGTTCACCCGGCTGACCGTGGCACAATAGGGACAATGGGTCAATGAGGGCAATGGGGACAATTATTTACAGAGCTTTCAATGGAGACAATGGGGAAAATTATTTACAGCGCTTTCATTTCATTTGATGCCTACCATTTTTTTATTTTTGCGCGGGTTATTTTCAGCTCATTTAAACTTTTATGTTTATTTATAAATTTTGGTTTTAAATTTACTTTCACTGCTTTTCGTGCTTTTTTGTTATTTTATTGCCTAACGCATAAAACCCCCGTTATCAGGGTTTCCGTAAGACAGGTTCTGGGGTTTATTCACTTATTCTGGGACCCGCCTATTGTGCTCTTATCCTAGTTTGTTGTGAGGTAGACTAGCGCAAAGTCTATCCCATTTTCTTCTCCTTTACCCATCTGGCTCCGCTGGGAGGATAATTGCAAGACGACTTTAGGTGAGTGCAGGTACAGTGGCTGACCATGTGAAAGAGTCCGTCCAGGCGTGCGACACGCAACCAGGTCCGAACAACCTGCACGTCGTTTTCACGAAGATGGCTCGGAGTTCACGTACGTGACAGTGTCATAAAGGTCACGTTAATAAATTATTATTGAGCCTGACTCTCAGTCCTCCTGGCAGTCTCTGCATAAACACAAGCAATACTTACCTCTAAGACCCAGTTATACCTTCAGTTGGCAACTTCCCTATGACACAACTTCAAGCAGGTTGTGATAGAGTTATAGCACGTTAGATTTACTGTAGTTATTCACTGTTTTGCATGGTATGGAGCAGGTTCGTATGTGGTCTAGGAACATGTGGACCGGTAGGGCGCTGAATGTTTGTGGAATTTGAGCAGAGGCACTTTACTGCAGATTTCCATGGAGTTGCACGTCAAAAACAAATCGGAGTTCCATTAAACACTTGCTAAAAAGCTCAAGTACGCATCCATACCCGCAACTGAAAAGGCTAATCAGCGGCAGGAAATCTGCCATCAAACATCTGTGAAGGCATCCGCTACTAATGAGGACTGCCGAGTCAGCGATCATGACAAAAAAACGGTCACTCAACAGAGGGACACTGGGAAGTCACTTGTTAAGTAGACAGATCTCCCCATCCCGCTCTCAATCATACTGCATACCATGTCATGAACAGCCACCTTTAAGGTGGAATCGCTGATGATTACGAAATCAAAATATGTGGGGGTGGTGCTAGAAGCATATTCAGTTCCCGAGTTTCGAACCGAGAATGAGTCCTAAGTATCAGGTAATTTCATAATTTGTTCACCACTTCTTAATTAAACTGCGTATTTCATGCAAAAATATATTACTTGGTTTCGTGCCGATTTTTTATGCTAGTAGCGGAAATCCCATTGCTAGGAATGAGAAACACCACCGTCCGTGAGGCACAGTGAAGATTGGTGTGAATTTACCTCACTTTCTTGACATGCAACGTTAGGAAGACTGAAGATTTGTATGGGAGTACTGGCTGAATTAACGAATGCGCTTATCACACATTTGCCGTTCCCAGACAAAAAAATAACCAGTGCTCAAAGGCGGGGTCACAGATCTCTTATTGAAAACGGCTGCTATAATAACCACATCTAAACGGGGCTCACTGAAGATTGAACCTTAACATTTGGGCTCTACAGGGCGTTTAATTAAACTCCGAACCTGACGGCCGGAGCGGGGACTTTCTGTGGGACTTTATATGACAGTATTATGCCAACGAAGCTACGGGTTTATCGTGCACTTTCTTGTGAATCAATAACTTATCTTTAGTTTCCTGGAAGTAATATCAATAAACTAACCCGGCTCATATCATATTATAAATTTATTGGTGGGAACCTAGAGCAAGCTGCCGGACTGAACGCTGTAGTTCAAGTTAGAGCAATAAAAACGACCAAAGCTTAACCGTGCCTCATAAACGTTAAGGTACACGTAAGATTATGCCAGCCTATTAAGTCTGCACTCAGGAGATTTTGTTAAATAAACACTAACCGACCACGCACTGTGACCTCCAGTGTTTGGACTGTAAGGTAGAAATTCCTAATCTTCTGTTTGCATGGGTTCCTTAAAGAGCAGACAGTTCTCATGACAACATAAAGCAGATCAGGAAAATAGATAGTGCGATCTCAGTCACCTATCTTTAACTACCACCGAGTAGAATTGTTCTGAGCTCCAGTGCTTGGCTGGGGTTCCACACGTGAGGATTATGGCGAAAAATATGACAGATGATTTTCCTTGATCCCTAAATAAGTTAAAAACTTTCGCCTCTGATTGCGCACGTAAAGAATGGCGTACGTACGGGCCTACTCTGATAGCATAGCAATAGCTATTTTTGCGCTTTTACAGAGCCATGCGCAATTGTATAGTATTTTGAACTGTGGTTTTATGAGCCGACAGCATCTTATAGAGTTAGTGGGTTCTGTCAAAACCTGCGTGGCAAAATCATCTTTCTTCGGCACACGCGCTATCATTTTAGTAGTTACTATTAGGAAAGGTTAAAAATCGCAGAAAATTTAATTTTCCTAAGAAAGTGGCCACTTGAACCAAATGACTGGTAATTTTTGAATCCACTTTACAGTTATCGAAGCGTTTGTTAGCATCACTGACTGAAAGACTTATTTGTTCGATCCGTTTGGGGAGCAGATATCTACTCAACATTTACCTCCTCCTTTCTCTGGTAAATCGCATGATTCGTAGAAGTCTGGTTCATCGGTTGCCTTTGGAAATACCAATAAAAGAAAAACAAATACTTACTATCCACGGCAGATTGGCGAACTTTGGATCAACTGACATCGCAATACACAGATAGTATGCTCAAAAAGGTCGCCAATAAAACAGTTCATTAAAATATTCCGTTTTAAAGGTATTGACATCAGCTTAGTTGTATTTAGTGAAAATATTCACAAAATATCCGACACCTTTACTGGTCTTTAAATCAGGAAGATTTGGTTTCGGTGTAAAACAGCTGCAGCAAGCACTGAAACCAAGCACAGTTTCACCTTACTAAGAATATCCATAATAAGTTTCGGCACACAGTCCGATTGGCACTGCATCATCTGCATATTAAGACTAGCCTTGACCTTCAGAATCTTCAGAATATTAGATCATGAACGCAACGAACAGTCTATTCTGTGGTTTGACCACGTGGCTCGAAATGAAATGCCTAAAAAAACAGGCTTTTAGTTTAGATCTCGTCTTCACTAAAGATCCAGAGAGCACGGAAGAGGTATACGGCCTCCCTCCACTCGGCCGAAGTGATCATAAGGTAATTTTATGCAAGAACAGTTTATGTGCTGTACCATCTGCAATAAATGAAACAATGCCAAATATATAGCAATGAGACTTTTGCAAAATGAGAGCAAAGCTCTCACGAATAGACTGGGGTCTTCTTTTCTCCGGGAACTTCACTGAGGACTGGAATTTATTTTAGGAGTGGTTGGTGAATCTAATAAAATACCACTATCCATCATCAAAACGTATGATATCTAACAGACCACAGTGGCTAACAAGAGATCTAAAAAGAGAGATTAACAGGAAAGAAGGTTTCGGAAGAAAATTTTGCCGATCCGATGAAAATTTAGCGTTGCAAACATACAAAATTTAAAGGCACAAGGTTAAAAGCTTGATCTTTAGAAGACGATGGAAGTATGTGAGGGATTTGCTCCAGAGAGTACTTCACATTCCCAAATTGCTCAACAGCTATTTACGAAAAAGCACACGTAACAGGAACCCGATGCCTGTTATGAGAAACGATGATGGTTTCGAGATATCAGAAAGTACAAACCAACCTGAAAACTTTTATCAATTCTTTCCCTCGGTTTTCACCAGAGAATCTGTTTTCCTTCCATCTAGTTACAACACTATGGGTGTGCCAAGTATGCTCTTTCGAGAAGAGGTGATCTTGGAAAATCTTAAAAGTCTGAAGGCATGGAAATTCCCCGGCCCCAATGAGATTCCAGCAAAGTTGCTCATCGAGCTTGCTCGAGAGCTGGCCAAATCGCTATCCCTTCTGTGACAGAAATCATTCGATACGGGAATTCTTCCTACAGACTGGAAAACAGCCCACATTACACGGCTTCACAAAAACGGTAGGCGTGCGCTTGCTCAAAACTACAGACATGTTAGTCTGACCTCAATCTGTTGCAAGGTTATGGAGAAGGTTGTCAAAAAGAATTAATGATTTATTTAGAAACCCATAACCTTTTGTCCGATACACAATAAGGCTAGTGTAGGGGACGATCGTGTGTAACGAACTTACTTTGTACGATGCAACCTGGATAAAAGCACTTGACGAACCTCTCGTGGAACGAGAACTGCGAAATCTAAAAGAAGCGAAGTCATCTGGTCTGGACGATTTACCGGCAAAGTTCTTGAAAGAACTGGCCGGCGAACTCTCCAAACCACTAGCACATATATTCAATTCGTCTTTTGAATCTGGTAAACTGCCATCCAAATTGAAGGCAGCAAATATATACCCCATATACAAGAGTGGAGCTCGATCAAGGTCAACAGTTATCGGCCTGTCAGTCCCACCTCCATTTGCTGTAAAATAATGGAATCGATAATTAAGAAGGCGACCATGAAGTTACTTGAGGAAAACCGATTGTTCTCAGAGCTCCAGCATGGCTTCAGACAGCATCGCTCTTGATGAAGTTGGTAGAGTTGACGTCATCTACACTGATTTCACGAAGGCGTTTGATAGTGTCCCGCACAAACGCTTATCTATAAATTATCTGAAATTTGAATAAGAGGAATGCTGCTGACATGGATTGCAGATTTTCTTACTGCAAGATTTCAAACTGTGTGCATCGATTCCTCGAAGTCACCACCTACTCCGGTTCTAAGTGGTGTCCCCCAAGGCTCCGTCTTAGGACAATTACTCTTCTTAGTCTATATCAACGACTGCGTTGAAGACCTGGGTTGCAGCGCCGTCATGTTTGCAGATGATGTTAAATTGTGTAGGGTCATCAGAGCTGATGCCGATAGGCACGCACTTCAAGAGAGTCTCAACCATCTTAGCAGCTGGTCTTAATAATAATAATAATAATAATAATAATAATAATAATAGTTGTATTTAATGCCGGTTTACAGGCATTGTCAGATGAAATATTCAGTGGGTAGAGGCTGGCAGTGAAAAAAAAATTCCTGAATATATATCATTATAAATGTTTTTCCTATCTTTATTTTATTCAGGAGAAAAAACTGCCGCCTGTAAGGATGATAGCAATTCAGATCAGGGAAGGGCTAACACAATTGCAGTCTGTATGCAGTCTCTCTGTCTTTGCTAGGAACCGGGATTCTGCCCCAGGCAAGAAAGCATCCGTGTACGGTTTCTCACTGTCTGCAGAAGAAGTCAACGGTTGCAGGCTCCAGAGACGGTGCCGTATCCCTCAAGGTAACACCTGGGATCGGGTTCAGATGTCACGCACTCCCTTGGACAGGAAAACAGATTCTACCGTGTGTGTGCCCAGAATTCTTGGAAACTGTTCTGAATGCAAAATACTAGTAATAGTTATCTTAAACAAAGAATAACTTCGCTGGATTTTTATATTATGGGGAAGTTTATTCCACATGGCCGTGGCCTTTACCGAAAAGAACCGTCGATACTTAACTGTGCGAGCTAATGAAAGAAAAAAAATAAATTGCGATGACTGCTGCGCCGAGGATGGTCAAGCTGCCTCACAGTGGTAAGGGGATTAAATGTACGACTATTCAAAAGCTTAAGCAGCAAAAAGTGTCCCTTCTGCACTCGGCGAAACCATAAGGGATCCAATTTTTACAAGCCCACAGCGTTCTTGATACGACAGATTACGGTGCTCCAACGATAAAAATTCTTTTTCGTGAAGAAGTGCTGGACCGATTCTATTTTTCTTCCGTTCGCTAGCGCGCAGAAGGCTAAAGGAACGAGCAGTATTCCAGGCCAGGTCTAACGTACATTTTATAAAAGCGGAGTCTAATATCAATAGTTTTAAAATTTCTGAGGATAAACCCGGCAGTTCTGCGTGCTTTGGAGACAATCAGGGCGCAATGCTCTGAAAGATTGAGACCGTTGGAATATGATATGCCCAGGTCCTTAACAACGCCAGGTACATTTATATCGTGGCCATCTTTGCTTAGATGAGGCTGATGGTTGTCACCGACAACCATAACGGAACATTTGTGCCAAGAAAGGGAAAGGCGGCATGTGCAGCACCACTGGGCAAAGGCCTCGAGATCATTTTTAATAGATCAAGCACGGTGTCGCGATCTGCCGGCTTGTATCGATAGGCAACTTTTAAATCGTCGGCATACATAAAGGGCCTACCGTTTCGAAATAAACCTGGCACATCATTGACAAAAAGACAAAATAAAAGCGGGCCTAGCACACTACCCTGAATAACTCCACTCCTCACACGTGCCGAGTTTGAGATAGCATTGGAGATCTTAACATGTTGTGTACGAGAGCTCAGGTAAGAAGATATCAAGCTCAGAATTTTACCACATATAGCGAAAGAGGAGAGTTTTAGGAGAAGAAGGGCATGGTCAACACGATCGAAGGCCTTGGTGAAATCGAAATAGACTATGTTAAGTGCAAAGCCATTATCCCTAGATTGTAGAACATGATCAAAGAAAGAAAGCTGACATGTGTCAGAAGACCTTGTTTTGAGGAACCCATGCTGGGCTGCACTCAATAGGTTATTCTCAGTTAAATGATACATCATCTTATCTTTGATCAAGGTCTCCAGGATTTTCGAAGCTGCGGACAGTGTGTTGATTGGCCGAAAATCTTCAAATGGCATAGATTGGCCGTGTTTGGGGATAGGTAGAATGTGCGATTCCTTCCATACACTGGGAAAGGTTTCACTTTCAAGAGCTTGATTAAATATCTTACATAGAAGTGATGGGAAAATATCATTAGCATCCGCCTTTATAATACTGATCGGTACGCCATCTGGTCCAGGACTATAAGATGGACGAAAACGTCGAATGGCTATGGTTAAGTCCCAGAGGGTAAAAGTTATGGTCTCGAGGACGGCACTGGTCCAAACCTGGATGGGCGTAGAGGGAGCGGTCAAATTTTCAATAAATGTTCTGGACAAGAAAACGTTAAAACTATCAGCCGTCAATTTGTCATCAACTACAGGATTGCCAACGGAGTCCAGTAGAACGGGATGCCATGTTTTACTATGGGATCTTATTGCGCGTGAAAAAAGTTTCGCTACATTTAACGAACAGTTTTCGACATATTTGACCTCTTCGGCTAGCCGTTTGTCTTCGGTTAGCCTCTTGGCCTGCTCAAAAATACGGTGAATCAAGGGCAGAACGGAAATATCGTTTTGCAAATGGAATTGACGAGAGAGTTTACGCAACCTACGGCTCGTTGGCTCGTAAATTTTAACGTTTGGGAAAGGTGTGGTCTTAAGACTTTCGTACCAGAAAGACAAGTAAGGAGGATGATTCCTACCAATACCTTCTCAATGGGTGGCCCCTTTCGATTGTTGAGGAACAGAAGGACCTCGGTGTTCTAATAAACTCCTCACTCAAACCATATTCACAGTGTGTAAAGGCAGCTAAACGCGCAACGCAAGTTTTATTTGCGCTCAGACGTGAATTTCTGCAGATTGATAAGGAACTATTCCGAATAACCTACGGAGCATTTGTTCGATCTCACTTGGAATATGCCGCCCAGGCCTGGCGTCCGTGGTTTAAGAAGGATTATCTACAGCTCGAACGAGTACAGGCGAGGGCTACGAAGATGGTAAAGAATCCTAGTCATCTGCCTTACGAAACCAGACAAGTTGAACTTGATTTGTTTCCTCTCAATTACAGGCAACTACGCGGTGACCTCATTCAAACCTACTGTATTATCAGAGGCCGCGAGTGTGCCCTGGAATTTGCTGACTTCTTCGAATTGGCTGAGACGGAACATCTGCGGGGTCATCCCTTTAAACTGCAGAGGAAGTTGGTCCACACGGACGTCCGTCGGAATGCCTTTTAACAAAGGGTCGTTGGTGCATGGAACGGACTCCCTGATGAGGTTGTCCTTTCAGAAACTGTTGACCCATTTTAATGCAAACTGGATACTCATTTGCTGAGAAACTATTCCCTCGCGGCCGAATACTGCAATTTCCGGAGCTTTCAGCCCGCCTGTAATGTCTGCGACCCCGTCTAAAGCATTTATACCGTCTAACCCGTCTAAAGCACATAGACTGCCAGTTTCCCCTCTAAGCCGCAATTCTCCAGGCCTCTCCGGGAAAGTTCCCGAGCCACATCGCATAAATAACCTTCTTCAAATACAAAATCCACAATCATCTAAATTTAACTTATTTAACCCTCCACAAGCTAGCTCGTCCCATAACCCCACGGGTCAACTTATACCCTCAATTATATCACCTAAGGCAGATTTTCCGAAGGACGTAAATCTAAACCAGACCCAAAAGCAAGATAGCGTGGGTTTCAGTAATCGCATACTGCCCTCTTCAAAACTAAGCTAGCCTCTCCAACAGGCAAATAACCCTAACCATGTAAACCGATATACAAGACCTGACTTTCCAGCATTTAATTCTTATAGCTGCTTGCCATCTCCCACCAACCCCTATATTCCATCTTACTTCCCGTCATTCCGTTTTAACTACCAACAGGCATATCCCGGTCATAACCCCTAGGGTGGTTCGATACCGGAAAGTTTTATTCCTACACCTTTCAGATATCCCTCTCAGCCTTTTGTTAATGACGTTCTATATACCAATCTTTATGGCGCAGTTGGCAATTACCCTCCAAGCCACAATAACTTCCAACTTAATTACCCACCTCCAAATTATTTTTATTAATAACGATAACCCTAGTTTGGATACTCGAACTACCCTAGATGTCATATTACTTAATGCTAGATCTGTTATAAATAAGAGGGCCCAACTTAGAGCCATTGCTTTCGAGTTAATGCCTGATGTTTTATGTGTAACTGAATCTTGGATCCATCCCTTAATTTCAGACTCTTTGCTTTTCATAGACCAGTACGATCTCTACCGTCAAGACCGCACTAGTAAGCGTGGTGGTGTTTGTCTTCTCTATATTAAAGCTTCATTTAAGCACTTCCCGTTTGATCTAGACGTCACGTCATTCTCTGGTAATTACTGCTTCGCATCCATTATCCTGTCGCCCTGGCAAAAGGCTATTCTTGGATGTATTTACTACCCGCCTAATTCATCATCCGATGATGATGCAAAACTTTGTGAAATTTTTAAATTGGTTTCGGAGTCCAATTTTAACATTAAAATAATCGCTGGGCATTTTAATTTTCCAGAAATTGACTGGATTTCACACTTTTGTCCACCCAGATTTCAGCCTTTCCTAGATACCATTAATTTCTCTAATTGGTCACAGCTTGTCCGTTCTTCAACGAGAGACAAGCATATTTTAGATCTGATTTTCACAAATGACATTGCTCCCCTCTTCGTTGATTATAAGAAGGGCCTCTTCCAAAGTGACCATACATTAATTCACTGTTGCTTGCCAATTTTCTCATCAAAAAAGGCTAGCGCCGTTCGCACCTATCATAATTTTGACCTCGCAAATATGAGCTTAATTAACAACTTTTTGGATTCATTGGATTGGCAGCATCTCTCCTCCATGAACGATGCAGCAAGTCTTTCTGACTTAATGTCAGTCGTTTCAAATAACATCCTGGAATTTGTGCCAACAAAAATTGTCAAGCCCTACACTTCGGAATCCACCGTCGCCCACTTTCTTTTGCCAAGACTAAAGAAATTGAGGAAGCAATTAAAAGATCAATATACCAGTTCGTTATCTGTACATCTAAGGATTGCAGAGATTTTTGAATTAGCCTCTAAGATTCGGCTTGCACGGGACAGACAGAGGGAATCATGCGCACTCAGCGAGCCATACTCTGCAAAATCTGTTGCTCAACTGTTCCGCCGTCGATCCTGCTCTAAACGAGGTTATAAATACCTCGATTACTTAATGAAACTAAGAACTTCGTTCTGGAAGACTCTGAGAAGGCAGAATTGTTTAGTGCATTCTTTGCAAATCCTCTTACGATGGAATCTGAACCGGTTCCGACGTTTCAGGCATCCTCATTTAATATTCTCATTACTATTGCTTTCTCCATAGAACTAATTCTTAAGCAAATAATGCGTCTGAAAAACTCGCACTCTTCGGGGACTGACGGTATTCCAAACTCAGTTATTAAGAGAGTGCCGAGCTTTCCCCGATTGCTTAGCCATGTATTCTCAGTTTATCTTTTAAACAGATTCTTTCCTGAATCATGGAAGACATCTATAATTCTTCCTGTCTTCAAGTCGGTATCTCGTTCGGACGTAAATAATTATCGAGGCGTTAACAAAACCCCGGCTCTAACAAAACTTCTTGAAAAAAATATTTTTAATCAAATTCTCGACTTTTGCTTAGAAAATAAGCTCTAAAGTGACTCGCAATATGGTTTTCTACCTGGGAGATAGTGCGAAGTGTGTCACTTTGCTTTTTTTAACCTTGTCACTTCCCTTCGTAATGAGCAGCAGTCAGTAGTTGTGATCTAATTTGACCTGAGCAAGCCTTTGACAAGGTACCGCACAGACGTCTTCTAGTGAAACTGGAAGCCCTCGGCATCCGGCCTCCTCTTCTTTGACTTCATTGGTTCCTACTTGTCTAACCGCAGCCAGAAGGTCTTAGTAGGTAATAGCTACTCGACGCCTCAACCTCTTCGTTTTGACCCTGGTGTCCACGATGAGTTCGTCCTCTCTCACCTCCACTGGTGATACAAACAGTAGCTCTGACTGCTATATTATCTCTCACACGACAAGGAGCGTTCCAAACCCTCATACGTTGTCAGCAACATCACAGCACTATCCCATTGCATCTGGCTATTAATTTTTTATTGAAGCAGTTTTTTTCTCTAATTTTTTTAAATTTGTGGCTCGCCGAACTCCGCCTCCGATTTAACCGTAGGAGTTTTATTTAACTGCTTCTTTTCTAGTTCACCGTTTATGTTAAAGATTGTTGACTATTGTTTTAAAAATGGCAAATCGTTCTGAATCGGATATGCTTACCATATTGTTCATTTCTGCTGTTAGTATGGCTGCTCACATAGTGAAGCAATTATCCACTTTGTATTTATTTATACCCCGATACTAAGTTTGAAATGACGGGGCTCTCTGGGCCCTAAATATACAATTTATTTATTATTTATTTATATAATGAAGCTTGTGTCAATAGTGGCAGCTTAAGCCTGGCCCACACATATCGATGACCTTACGTTTTCATTTTTCAGAGTTATTGCTGTAAACGTTTATTCTTTTATCATTATTGAATTTGAATAGGGAGCTAAAGGGCGAAAGCCTTATTCCCTCAATAAAGTGACTAAAAGGAAACAGTGCGTTTAGCTTTCATTGATTTCTAGAAGGCATTCAATAGTGTTCCGCACCAGCGTTTCTTAAAAAGTTGAGATTGTTGCATATTGGAGGCAAACTTCTTATGTGGATCGAGCATTTTCTCGTTATTCGTTCCCAAGTGATCTGTGTAGGCGGAGAGCGATTAAAGCGCAGAATCATCGGGAGTGGAGTCCCACAAGGTTCTGTGTGCGACGCGATCCTATTTCTCTTGTTTATTAATTATTGTGTACAGGAATTTGACTTTGACTTTCCTATGTTTGCGGACGATATAAAAATCTTGAACGTCAACCATAATGCTATCGACTGAGGCAATTTCCAAGACAATCTTCGTCGATTGGACGAGTGGATCCGTAAATGGCTCTTGTCCTTCAGCTCAAACAAATGTGCCCTGCTACGTCTGGGAAATCGAAATCAGGTCACTACTATGCGACCCTACTATTTGAATGGCATGCCACTCCGAGACGCAGAAGCACAGAAGGAGCTCGGCGTTTGGATTAAAGACAACCTGAAGCTTTCTACGCAATGTTGCAGGGCAGCAAAATCTACCAATTCAAGGCTGTACGCTATCAAGCGGGCATTGTAAGCTTTATATCAAGACTGCTTTTCGAAAGTCATTGGTACTTTTGTAAGGCCACGTCTTGAGTATACGATCCAGGCCTGGCGGCCATGGACCCAGTAGGATTACAACTTGCTTGAAAAGGTGCAGCGGCGAGCCACAAAATTAGTAAGAGGTCAAGAAGAGCTGTCATATGGGATCCGCATAAATAACCTTAATTTCTTCCCTCTGAGGTATAGGCAGTTGCGCGGAGGCTTGATACTTACCTTCCGTATCGGGCGTGGCTTGGATTGCTCCCTCCTGTGTGATAACTTTTTCTGATTTGCCAATATGACTTAGCTTCCAGGGTATTCATTCAAACTACGTGTGCCCCAAGGAAGATTGGATATGAGGAAGTATTTTTTCTCCAACCGTGTCGTTGAACCGTTGAATAACCTACCTGAGGTGATTGTAATGTCCTAGTCTGTGGGGGCATTCAAACATCAGCTTGACATACATATGTTGCAGCATCACGAAGACTTTGTGACTATTTAACCTTATACATACCAGTGTACTACCTAACTCTGCTTACATTCACTTGACTGTAACCTCTTGACATTGCCTCTAATTCTTTAGATTTTTATGTGGCAAATAGGAAGTTCCAAGGCGTAAGTTTATTTCTCTCAACAATAATGAACTATAATAAATGCTCTTTGGAAAATTCGAGGCATCTGAGAGATCATTAAATCAACGGCCGATCGGGCAAACAATTTAAACCTCATCTCTAGCAAAAATTTCTTTTAAAGATAATTTTCAATGAAATTCTTGATTTCTGTCTAGCCAAGCAGTTTCTAACCTATACTCAGCATGGCTTTTTACCCGAAAGATCGTATCAGACTTGCCAATTAGCCTTTCTTAATCTTCTCACTTCCTTTCGTTATGAAGAGAAGTCTTAGTAGACCCTTTGTCAAGGTGCTATTTAGATGCCTTTTGGTACAATTGGAGGCCCTTGGCATCGGGCCTACACTTCTCAAATTCATTTGGTCTTACCTATCCAACCGCTGTCAGAAAGGCATGGTCTGTAATAAGTACGCAACGCCTCACTCAATTACACGTGGTGTACTTCAAGGTCCGGTTCTGAACCCACTCATCTTCCTTCTTTTATACAATGATATTCGACAGAACGTTGAAATTCACAAATTTACATTTAGTGTGTTTCTTCATATTCTAAGGGTACCGCAAGTATTTATGTTGATAAAATTAACTCCAAAATGCTTACATTGTTTAAATATAGTTAACAGTGGCAAATGGAGTATTCTTCGATCAAGCACAGTTCCATGTGTTTTGGCCATATCAAGCTTCCTGGCCCCATAATCTTTCAAAATAGCCCATTTTCTGAATGCTCCATATTTTTTATTCGGAAGTAAAGCTTAGACTTCACGAATTTTTTGTACTTCCCGTCCTCGAATACTGCTGCCCTTAATGTCTCTGAATTCAGCAACAACCATAGTATTCAGAGAGTATTTAATCAAAGACACTATCCCATGCTTGATCCAGTATTTCGCAACTTTACATTGCTATGGGTTATAATGCTTGAAATTGACCTTGTCTTTCTACTTTGCATTAAACTCCAGTCGTAAAGTTCCATGTATTGATGCTCTCATCCCAATAGATCGGTCTGATGTCATGCGTAATTTCTCGATTTTATTCCACTGTCTCTTTGTTCTGTGTCTAAACGCTCACGCTTTTGCATCCAACTATGCATTTCTGTGGAACAATATATCTCTAGACCTTAGATGATCACCTAAAGTATTAGTTTTCACATTTTAATTACGCAAGCCTCTACTTCAGCAAACGTACAGTCACCATTCGCTGTTTCCTTCCTGAACACTCAATTTCTCGAATTCTAAGATTTAAGGATAGAAAATGAACGCTTTATTTGTCCAAATTTAAACTCCTACTAAGATTTTTACATCCCCTGTTTTAAACTTGCTGATAAATCCACCGCTATTACCCCGTGGAGCGATGATCTTCACGTCTTTTAAATAAATACCTAAAACTTTTATATATTATGACAGTTTACAGGCAATATCAGAAGTAATATGGAGTGGGGAGCAGGGTAGCAGTAAATCCTCCTGGAGGAGTATAGTTATTTGTGTTTTTCTTAATTTTATATTACCTTAATGTCCTTGTTACGACCCCAAGCCATCTATTGACGACCATGACAGATTCCTCAGTTTTCGCCATTGGCTGGTAGTTTGGTCGGTCAGCACGTCACATCTCCCCGCGCATTGATGATCCTCGCAGCCTTACTGTTCCTTCCTTGCTTGGACTCTAAGTGGGATGTGGTCGATCGCGGTGGGTTCCTGCTATCTCGCCATCTTTAGAGTTATTCTTCTGACATCTCAAAAATATTTTGATCGTACCTGCATCGAATAGCCTTATCTGGTTTATGAATTCTACCTTGATGAGGAGCATTTGGTTCCCCTATACTTTTTCCTTAAATACTTATCAAATTATTCTCACTTTGTCTCTTTCAACTAAATTGTTAATGAGTTTCTTTAGTTTTCATTTACCATGAACGTTTACTTATGGGTACCAAATAAAACAGTTACTTTATTTATTTATTTGACTAAATGGCGTAGCAAATCACAGTGACGGTCGGGCCGTGAAATGTTACACAGCATTGTATTTGCCCATTAGTTGGATGCGAATACTGCACGCGCTTGTAGCTTACTGCGTAGCCTTTTGCATCGTGGGACTGCCAAAGGCCTTCCAGAGCCTCAAAGAAATGAGAGTGGTGTCTGAATATTGTCTAGCAGTAGGCGGACGGCATGGCCACTGAGCACAATATTAATAAACTTTCTGCGATTAGCTGCATTCAGTTGGAAAGTGGACAAGAAACTCAAAGAATTAGCAATAGACTGGGGTTTAGACATGCTTTTTTACAGGAACCGTCATATGGCATTGAAAGTGATGGGAGCAGGCTTGCTTTCACAAGATGGTGCTGCTTGGCAGAATCCATCATGGTTTCTCACATGTTTACTGCTTTGGCAGTGATGTTAGTGAATGTGCAATCCCGATGAAAATGCCACGTGCTACGATGCCGAAAAGGAAATAGCCACTCTTTTGCCTTGGGTGTTTTATTGGGCCGCATTACGGGATTTGCATAAGTTGCTGCGACCGTAAGGACTGAGCAGGATTTGGGTGTCTTTGATCCTGGAAGAATCGGGCTTGAGATTAATCAGTGTTTGACACTCTGCAGCCAGCTCTTGGAGAATGACACAGCTGTTCTGTTGAACTTGGCCCAGTAGACGTCTGCGGATGTCAGCATCCTTGGGAGACTGAGGGACTTGACCAAATATGAAGAATGTACGCTGAGTTTTCTTGCGGGAGCACCGAAATGAAAACGCCCACACTCGCGATTGAAAATATTCACATGCGTAATTAAGTCGGTTGATTCCCGTTTACACAGCTGGAGACATTGGAATCAATTGTTGAACAAAGACGACTGTTCGCGGAATATCTGCGACGATTTCCTTAACGTGCCCGTAAAATTGCTTTCGCGTGAGTCTTAAGGAAGGATAAAGTTGGTATAGCTTTCGTGTTCGGCAGTGCTCAGTCTGTGGAGTAGAATTCGCACCTTATTGCATAGTTCTGGGCAGCCAGATCGACAGAGATCAGGGCATCGTATTGTTTGTATCAGAAATAAAATTTGATATTGGTCTATGGGTCATACAGGAATTCAGTGATACTGCTGGTAATATGATTGACCGATTTTGAATTAATAGCGGCGCTCGTTTGGCCCACGGATGAATTAGGTGGCTTAAACGATGAGAGCTTCCATCAACTTAAGTCGTTGCTGCGGCATCTGCTTCAAGTCAGCCTACTCATCAGCCGTCGTTGGTGAGAAACTGCGAAGCCAAATATTTATTTTTTTTTATTGCCAGTTTATGGAAAAGGGCAAAATAAATATACAGTAGAGGATCGAGCTGCCAGGGAAAAACTCCTGATTGTTCTTTCTAGTGTGTCAAAGGAGAAAAAACTGCAGATCATTGAATGATAAAATTTCACAATGGGGAAGGGTTGCCATAGGTGCGCCCTCTATTCATTCCCCCTTTAATGTTATAACTCCGGTATTCTGCACCTGATAAAGGTTAGTCGGCGAACGGTTGCTCGCTGTCTGCTGAGGAATTAGCCGATTGCGGGCTACGAAGCCAGCACCATTGCCATCAGCATGAAGCCTGTCACAGGGTTCAGAGTCCGCGAAAGCTATCAGATCGGAAGAGAGATTTCACCGAGTCAGCACCCAAAATTCTTAAAAGGTGTCCTGAATGTAGAAATCTAGTGACAGCTCTCTTAAACAAAGGATAGCTTTGCTGAATTTTAATACTTCTGGGTAGCTTATTCCAGGTTTTTATGGCGTTTACTGGAAACAATTCTGGTCATTTCTAACTGCGCGTGCCAGAGGAAGAAATAAAACGACATCTCGATAACTTGTGCACCGAGATTGGTCGAGCTGCCTCAGAGTAGAAAGCGGATTAAAGATGCAACAGTTTAGAAGTTGAAACAGTAAAAATAATCCCTTCTGCATTCTGCAAAGCCACAATGGGTCGATGTTAGCAAACTCACAGCCTTTTCGGTATGACAGGTTACGATTTTTTGAAGAAAAAACACTTTTAGTAAAGAAATACTGGACCAATTATATCTTCTTCCGTTCACTAGCGTGCATTAGGCTAAATAAAAACTAGCAGTATTTCAGACTACATCTAACGTACATGTTAAAAAAGGCCGGTTCTAATATCGCTGGTTTTAAAATTTCTGAGAATATACCCAGTAGTTTGGCGTGCTTTCAAGACAATCATGGTGCAGTGATCTGAATGATTAAGACCACTATAATATGATATGCCAAGATCCTTAAAACTACGGGCAAATTTAGGTCGTGACTGTCTTTGCATAGTTGGGGCCAACAACCATAACGGAGCATTTTAGCCAAGGAAGGGATAGGCGCCATGTACTACACAACTGAGCGAAGGCCTGAAGATCATTATCAAGAGCTCAAAGACTATGTTGCGATCTGCCAGTTTATATCGATAGGCAACTTTTAAATCGTCAGCGTACATAAAGGGCCTACCATACTGAAAACACTCAGGAACATTGTCGACACAAGGGCGAAAATGGAGTGGGCCAAGCACGCTACCCTGAATAACTCCACTTCTCACATGTGGGGGTTTGGATATAACATTGGAAGTTTTAACTCGTTGTGTGTGAGCATCCAAATAGGAGGATAGTAGGTTAAAAATCTTGTTACCTATGTCGATGCAGGCAAGTTTAAGCAGGAGAAGATCGTGGCCAACATGATCAAAAGCCTTAGTGAAATAGAAATAAACGGTGTAAAACCATTGTCTCTAGATTAAGCACATGATCAAAGAAGGAGAGCTGGCAGGTGTTACAAGAACTTTTATCGAGGAACCCATGTTGAGCTGCATTAAAATTAGGTTGTTCTCTGTTTGGTAATGCATCATCTTTTCTTTGATCGAGGTGTCCAAGATCTTTGGGGCTGTGTGAAGTGTATTTATTTGCCTAAAATCGTCAAATGACGTAGATCGGCCGTGTTTGGGCATAGGCAGAATGTGTGATTCCTTCCATAAAATAGGAAAGCTTTTGCGTTCATAAGAAAAATTTAATATCTTTCACAGAAGGGATGGAAACATATCAGTTGCATCAGCATTTACCATGCTGACCGGGATGCCACCTTATCCAGGACTATGAGATTGACGAAAACGCCGAAGGGCTACGGTCTCGTCCCAGAGGGTAAAAGTTATGGTTTCGAGAACTGTACCGGTCTAAATCTGGATAGGCGGAAATTGAGCGATCGTATGTTCGCTAAATGTTCTGGACAATAAAACACTGAAGCTATCAGCCGTCGAATAAGCGCCAGATATGGCGTCTCCTAAGGTGTCTCAAAGGATGGGGTGCCAGTTTTTTATGGGTTCTTACTGTTCATGAAAAAACGTTTCGTGACATTTAACGAACGGTTTTCAACAAATTCGACCTTATCTGTTAGTCGAATTTCTGTTGACTGTGCGTAGCCTGCTCAAATATATGTCAAATTAAGGTCATAACGAAAATGTCGTTTTGCAAATGGAATCAACGAGAGAGTTTACGTAACCTACGGTGGAATGATAAAGAGAGATAAACCTCATCCGTGACATTATTTATTTTCTTACGAGTACAAAGCGACAAATAAGTGGATCCGAAAATTCGGACAGCATACTGGTACAGGTATTTACATCCTGACATAAAGAAATCAGACCAGTCGTGGGAATTATGATGCGTCAATAATTTTTTCGAAAGGGCTGATCGGAAATCCAAGGAAAAGTTATATTTTTGGAAGAGGTTTCATAAGCTTCGAATTCAAGTGTAGGAACAACCATGTCGTTGTCTAAGCTCCCAAGTTTCTTTAAGATGACACTGTCAAAAGCAGGTAACCTCTGCAGAAGATTAGATTAAGTATTCTTATTTCTCGGGTATGGAAGATGACGATCTGATTTCATACGCCGATATCTACGGCCTCGAGTAAGTCCTCGAAGTTTATAGGGCCGGAAGGTAGAAAACATCGAACTTCAGGAAGTTTTATATCACCTGCAATCAATTAATACTTAAAATTTAAGTCAGCTGTGGCATTAAGTATTGGTGAGAGACGAAAATCCTAATCTTCAATGGTATTGGGCGGGCGAAAGACGCAACCATCGAAGGCGGTTTTTAAAATTCTAAGGTAAATGAATTCTCGAATTTTAAACAGATTTCTTCTTTTCCTGTCGAAACTATTAGCTTAATTGCTGATAATTGTTTGTATTTCTAACACTTCATCAACTGCACACACCTGTTGTTATTTTATTTAACAATAAGTGAAAGTATACCGCTTTGAACTGTTTCACCTGAAAAAGTCTCATAAATGTTCTTGTGGATTTATGTAAAAAGGACGGAATCTTAAGAGTTATTCTAGAATTAGAGTTTAAATTTTGGAAGTATACTTAATTTCCAGTAAAAAATAGTTTGCAGTAGTTACTATACCAGTTAAGATCATTTAAGTCCTGCACAGCATTTTCGCAAATTCCATTTTCAGTCTACATTCGTTACCTATAAGATTATTAGTTGCAGTGCTTTGCTTAAAACATATATTGCTAGATATACTATAAATCTTACATCTTTATTACGCAAAGTGGCTATAGGGACAATTTTCTTTCGTATTATCACTTTTAAAAATACTGATATTTAAAACTCAATATAAAACCTCGGCCACAGCTTAGATGCAAATATCCTCTTAGCCTAAAATTTCCACAAGAACAACCCACCTTACACACGATGAAACTAGACCTTGACACCCTGGACAATTTTAATATTTTTCTGTCTAAATATGGTTCTCTCTTCACGATCCTTGGTACCATTTTTGACGGAAAGTTGTCTTCACTCACTTCTTAGCAACGCGACAAAATTGTAGGCGTTTATAAACATGGTCAGTACTAAGTCATATGACCGACATAACAGAAGTTTTCACTTTCTTTTAAAAAACGTCCCGAAGCGTAAAATCCCCCTCGACTTCACATTTCATTTCCTTTACTTCACTTCATGGAAGCTAAAAGGTGGTCTTCTCGTAACAAAAACCCGTCGATTCTGGTCAAACTTTTTTCAGCAATTGAAGTGGACATTATTTTCTCTAAACATTAGCACTCAGTTCAATATTTAAAGAAAATCAAGCGATTTACCTGTAGAGCTAAAATTCCAATACCAAGTCGGGTTTCACCCTCATTACCAAACGAGAAGCCTAGGTGTACGCCTACAATACTAAAAGCTATCTCAGAGGTTGACCCTCTAGATAATGCCATCCCACGTCCTTCCGGATCAACAGGAATTTCGATTCTTATTGAATCTTCACCCGTTCACCTTGTTCCTGGGTCGAGTTAAGTCGAGTCTACGCTAATTCTTTCCCCGCCCAAGCAAACCACGCCTGCTATATCTGTAAAATCTAGTAAACATAAGTTATGATGGGGCCCTCTGGCCTTAAGTAAACAATTTATTTATTTAAAAACCCCAGTTAATCTGAGTCGTTTGCTAAGCCAGTCGTCGAAATTATTAATGTCATTAGCGATGAGAAACTTGCTAACACCTCAGCATCTACCACAGATACGAACGCTCACGTTAGCGTTTTTCTTAACCCAAAAAGTGTCAAAAATTTCCCAATAATTAAGTCTTCTAGGTATGATAACATTGTTTCGAAATCACTTTTTCCTTTTTCAAATGTAATTTTTCCGTCAATTTATGCTGACTTCCCTAAACATCTCAATTTTAGTCCACCTCCTACCTTTCCAAAGCCAAAAAATAGCCTTCCCTTCCATGGTTTTTACCCAAATGTGCCGTTGTACAATAATCTCAGTTCTTTTAACAGTAACATTTCAACAACTTGTAGACCAGAGCAATTTTATTTCCCACATTTTGTTTCTTTCCACCAATTTTCTTCTCAACTCAGGAATACGCACAGTTGAGTTACACTCAATGCGAGATCAGTTGTAAATAAGATTACAGAGCTTAGAACATTAGCTTTTGAGCTTGATCCAGATTTTGTACATCAATTAATCCTGGGCTTACTCTCTTATTTCCAACTGGACGCTGAAAAACGTGGTGGTGATGCCTTTGTTATATTTAGTCATCCTTTGTACATATCCCTTTTCAGCTGAGCATTTCATCGCTTTCTGGAAATCTATGCTTTGTTTTGGTCATCATCCCGCACAAAAAAGCGGTAATCGGTTGTGTCTATAATCCTCCGTGTTCTTCAGGCAATGAAAGCGAGCTCTGTGAACTGTTTGGAAAAGTTGCAGGGACTCAATTTGATGTCACGATAATCTCATATGATTTTAATCTACCAGACATTGACTGGCAGGCAAATTCCTCTCCTCCAAAACTTCAGATATTGGTCGATACTATTAACTTTTCAAACATGTCCAACTGGTCAGTTCAGTGACTAGAAATGACAACAATTTAGATTTAAGTTTTACAAATGATGTCCATCCTCTCTTTGTGAATTTCCATCGTGATCTATTTACAAGTGATCAGGCACTAATTCACTGTTGTTATCCAGTCTCCTTTCTTAAAAAGCCTGAGGTTAAATGCAATAAACTCGACTTTGCTAACACAAACCATGAATCAATACTTAATTTTGTAAGCACTCTAGATCCGCATAGCATATTTTCAATTAACGATCCAAAGTTTATCCATGAGCTATTGCAGAGCCTTACATAAAAAATCAAGGCCTTTATCTCGATTTAGGTTTTTTAATTAATATACAGCCTTTTCTACTGTTCCACATTTTCTTTAAAACAGACTAAAAATTACGAAAGCAACTTAACGATCCGTCTAAAAGATCTTTGTCAGTTCACTTGTGGATAGCACAAATATTTGAATTTGCCATGAAAATGAGGATCAGGTGAGATAGGCATAGGGAGTCGTGGGCACTAAGTGATACCAATTCTTCCAAATCTGTTGCTCAAGTCTCCTTTGTTCGGTCATCGGCTAAGCGTCTGAAGGTCACGCCGCCTTTACTTCACTGTCACAAAAAACTCGTTACAGAGGAGTTGAACAGATGCGTGCCTGAATCTACATCTGTCATCCAAAAAGCAAGAATACACGAAAGCATGGAGCTATTCCAGAGCTATCTTGAAAGTCTCTGAAAAGAGGACGAGAGGGTCACCGTTCAAAAAAATATTCCTAATGGGTCAATTCAGAGACTCAAATGATGGGTCCAGCCAAACAAGACCACTGAAGCTTCTCCTGCAGAATGAGTTAGAAGCTCAGCTTTTGCTAAGCAGGAAACCTATGCTTCGAAGCTCTCACACGACGGTTTTTTCAGTCGGATTTTTCACCTGTGGAGAGGGAGAAATGAAGAGGGCTCAGAGTAGAACACCTCAAGCGATCCAGACTAGGCGAACGAAATCTCAAATTCTGGAATGGAGAAATTTAGAATTTATATTTGTATAGCACTGGCAAGGCACCGTCTAAACAAACAGTAGTAACGAAATAAAGTTATGACAATATGTGCAGATAAAATGTACAAATACTAAATAATGTAGACAGAACATGTCCTGCTAAGTCAATCGTTATCAATGTTTTGAGATTTAAAGAAACCTAGAAAGATAGGCAGTGAAAACAAACTCCTACCGTAAAAATGAAGGCAGAAATCAATAGGCCTTCATTTTCGAATAGAAGGTAGAAGAAAACAACTGCTTAGGAAAATAAGGTCAGGTGGTAGAGTATGGTAATACTGCAGTAGCATTTCAGAATAAAATAATGAAACGTCGAGATGGTTCGTTCTTGATCACTTAGGCATATTAATCAAAATCCCTTGAAAATGCGTCCATGAACTTGAGACTTCAGCATCTTTCGATCCAGAATTGATTTATGATGATGGTAAGTATCCAACGAAACCGCTGCACTTTAGACTGTGGACCATTGAATGTGTACGTCCGAATCACTTCATCGTTTGGAGGACTGGCGATATAAGGATACATCATGGTTCATGGGGGACTCGAAGTAGCGAAAATATAGATTCGAGAGGGTCACTCAAATTCCCGATGGTCCTTTCTCCGAGTCATGGGGAAAGCTACTGGGAAAAGATGAGGAAAATAAAAGGTTACTATAATCAGTGTTAAGATAAATTTGCAGTCTTCGCTCGAATGCAGACAGACAAGTAAACGACCGAATTTCAATAGGCAAGTTATTCCAAAGAAAGCTATACCTAGTTGCAAAGAACAGAGAGCGTTTACACGTGCAGGATGCAGGGGGAGGTATAATTAGTACATAATTTCTTAGGTTATAAGGAAGACTAACGGGCGTAATGACAGAAAGGTTGGGTAGAGTTGAACTATTATTTAGTCGGAAAAGGAGACAAAAGCCTGCTTCAAGTCTCCTGACCCAAAGAAATTTTAGCTTCATTAGCTGGCATCTCCGCCCTTACTCGACTGTAACAGAAAATTTGTTACAGATGATTTGGGCAAAGCAGAATTGTTAAACTCGTTTTTTGCCAACCACTTTTCCACTGAAACTAGCCCCACTCCCACAATTCCTCTGCTTTCAAATTCGCTTCTAACAACTATTAATTTCTCGCCTTCATGTATTCAAAAAGAAATAGCTCACCTAAAAAATTCCCATTCAGTTGGAACTGATAACATTCCAAACTCACTTATTAAACAGTTAAGGGATTTTCTACCTTTACTAAGCAAATTATTCTCAGTATTTCTCGAAAATGGTTTCTTCCCCGATTATTGGAAAACTTCTATTATATTACCAGTTTTTAAATCTGGTTCCCGCTCGGACATTCATAACTATCGCGGTGTTCATAAAACACCCTCTCTTGCTAAACTCTTCGAAAAAAACTAATTGCAAAAACAAATCACGGATTTTTTTGCATAAGCAATAAAATTATCAACTTTTTCCCAACACGGCTTCTTATCGGACCGTTCTTGTGAAACATGCCACATGTCTTTTCTAAATCAACTAACCTCTCTTCGTAATGATCATCTATCTGTAGTAGTTATCTATTTTGATCTTAGTAAGGCATTCGATAAGGTGCCTCATAAACGACTTCTAGCTAAACTAGAAGCTATAGGATTTCGTAGTCCCCTTACTGACTTTATTAGATCATATCTAAATGATCGAAAACAAAAAGTTTTAGTAGGTTCCTCATACTCAAGTGCTACCCCGATTGTTAGTGGTGTCCTTCAAGGCACCGTATTAGGTCCTTTGTTGTTCTTACTGTATATAAATGATATTTCATCGATAGTTAAACATTCTCAATCTTTTATTTATGCTGATGACCTCAAATGCGTGTATTCCTTCTCTAACTCTACGACCGAACGCTGCCTAGAACAAATTCATTCAGACTTAGACGCTCTTTCGGCCTGGAGCTCCACATGGCTAATGGAGTTCTCACCTACTAAGTGTCGCTACATGAGTTTTGGGCCTGTAAGGCTGCCACAACCTCTTATCTTTGAAGGTTGCCATATGATTGAATGTTCCTCCATCAAGGACTTGGGCTTAAGTTACACCAATAAATTAGATCTTTCGCCTCAAGCCGATAGAATTACGGCCAAAGCTGCTCAGATTTGCGGCTTTATTTCTTATAATTTCTACCTTCCTGAAATTAAATTAAGACTTTATCGTATGTTTGTACTTCCCATTCTGAATTTTGCTGTCCTTTCTTCGGTTTGATGAACGAATCTAGCCGTTCAAAAATTGAAAATGTCCAAAGACATTTCACAAAAAAACTCCTATTTCCGACTCTTTCAACTACTTCCTACTCAACAAGATGCCAGCTAACGAAGCTAAAAATTTCTTTGGGTCAGGAGACTTGAAGCAGGCTTTTTGTCTCCTTTTTCGACTTAATAATAGTTCAACTCTCCCAAATCTTTCTGTCATTACCCCCGTTAGTCTTCCTTATAACCTAAGAAATTCTGCACTAATTGTACCTCCCCTGCATCCTCCACGTGTAAACGCTCTCTCTTCTTTGCTTCTAGGTATAGTTTTCTTTGGAATAACTTGCCAATTGAAATTAGGTCGTTAACTAGTCTATCTGCATTCAAGCGAAGACTGCACATTTATCTTAACACTGATTCTATTAACCTTTTATTTTTCCTCATCTTTTTCCCAGTAGCTTTCCCCATGACTCGGAGAAAGGACCATCGGGAATTTGAGTAACCCTCTTGAAACTATATTTACGCTACCTCAGAGACGCCCATGAACTATAATGTCTCCTTATATCACCCGTCCTCCAAACGATGACGTCATTTGCACGTACAAATTCGGTGGTCCACAGTCTTAAATGCTGCGGTTTCTTTGGATACTAACCATCATCAGAATTCAATTCTGGATCCTATGATGCTGAGGACTTAAGTTCATTGACGCATTTTCGTGAGATTCTGTTTCATACGCCTAAGTGATCAAGAACGAATCACCTCGACGTTTCATTATCTCATTCTGAAATGCTACTGCAGTATTACCCTTTTCTACCACCTGACCATTTTTTTCCTAAGCAGTTTTTTTCTCCTACCTTCTATTCGAAAATGAAGGCCTATTGAACTCTGCCTCCATTTTCATGGTAGGCGTTTTTTTTCACTGCCTATTTTTTCTAGTTCACCATTAATTTTAAAACATTGCTAACTGTTGACATAGCAGGACAAGTTATGAATTTGTACATTTTATCTGCACACATTGTCATAACTTTATTTCGTTACTAATGTTTGCTTAGACAGTACCTTCCCGGTGCTAACCAAATATAAATTCTAAATTCTAAATCTTGTTGAGTAGGAAGAAGTTGGAAGATTTGGAAATAGGAGTTTTTTGTGAAATTTCTTTGGACAATTTTAATTTTTGAACGGCTAGATTCGTTCATTTAACCAAAGAAAGGACAGCAAAATTCAAGAATTGGAAGTACAAACAGACGATAAAGTCCTAATTTAATGTCAGGAAGGTAGCTATTATAAGAAATTAAGCCGCAAATCTGAGCAGCTTTGGCCGTAATTCTATCGGCATGAGTCAAAAGATCTAATTTATTGGTGTAGCTTAAACCCAAGTCCTTGATGGAGGAACAGTCAGTCATAGGGCAACCTTAAAAAATAAGAGGTAGTGGCAGCCTTACAGGCCCAAAACTCATGTAGCGACACTAGGTAGGTGAGAACTCCATTAGCCATGTGGAGCTCCTGGCCGATAGAGCCTCTAAGCCCGAATGAATTTATTCTAGGCATCGTTCGGTCGTATAGATAGATAAGGAATACACGCATTTGAGGTCATCAGCATAAATTAAAGATTGATAATGTCGATGAAATATCATTTATATACAGTAAGAACAACAAAGGACCTAATATGGTACCCTGAAGGACACCATTTACAATCGGGGTAGCACGTAAGTATGAGGACCCCACTAAAACATTTTGTTTTCGATCATATAGGTATGATCTAATAAAGTCAGTAAGGGGAATACGAAATCGTATAGCTTCTAGTTTAGCTAGAAGTCGTCTATGAGGCACTTTTTCGAATGCCTTACTGAGATCACAAAAGATAACTTCTACAGATAGATGATCCAAAAGACAATTTGGCGAGCAAACGTTAGCTTTTCGATAAATTCTCATCAGGCATTTACATTTGTATCATTGTGTCATTAAGTCAAATATGCGGGTAAGTAGAACAAATTATACGGTTTTGAGTGTGGGGGGAGGGGGAAAAACAAAATTGCGGTCCGTTTTCTGATTATGGTCAGATAGATGATCATTACGAAGAGAGGTTAGCAGATTAAGAAAAGAGATGTGGCAGGTTAAACAAGAGCGGTCCGGTAAAAAGCCATGTTGGGAAAAGTTGGTAATTTTATTACTTATGCCAAAAGCCGTGATTTGTTTTGCAATTAGTTTTTCGAAGAGTTTGGCAAGAGAGGGCGTTTTATGAACACCACGTTAGTTAAGAATGTCAGATCGGGAGCCAGATTTAAAAACTGATATTATAAAAGAAGATTTCCAATAATCTGGAAGAAACCGTTTTCAATAAATACTGAGAATAATATTCTCAGTAGAGGCGGAAAATCTCTTAACCGTTTAAAAGGTGAGCTTGGAATGTAATCAGTTCCAACCGAATGTGAATTTTGGAGGTGAGCTTTTTCATTTTGAATACGTGAAGGCGATAAAATAATGGTTGTTAGACGTGAATTTGAATTTGAAAGCAGAGGAATTGAGAGAGTGAGGCTAGTTTCAGTGGAAAAGTGGTTGGCAGAAAACGAACATAAAAATTCTGCGATGCCCAAATCCTCTTTAAAGAGATTTCTGTTACAGTCAAGTAAAGGGGGAGTTAAATTCAGAAGCTTAACCGATGACCGAATATGGAAGATTTGAGCAACAGATTTGGATGAATTGGCATCACTTAGTGCTCAAGACTCCCTATGCCTATCTCGCACGATCCTAGTTTTCGATGCTTATGCAAATATTTGTGCAATCTTTAAATGAACTGACAAAGAGCTTTTAGATTAATCTTTAAGTTGCTTTCGTAATTTTTTAAGTCTGTCTTGGAGAAAATGTGGAACAGTATAAGAAGCTGTATTTGAATTAAAAATCTTAAACGGGATAGAAGTCTGGATTTTTTCTGTGAGGATCTGCAAGAGCTCATGGGAAAAGTTTGGATCGTTGATTGTAAATATGTTATGCCGATCTAGAGTGTTTACGAAATTATGTATTGATTCATGGTTTGTGTTAGCAAAGTCGAATTTATTGCATTCAACCTCAGGCTTTGTAAGAAGGGAGACTGGATAACAGCAGTGAATTAGTGCCTGATCACTTGTAAATAGATCACGATTGAAATTCGAAACAGATTTCGAAACAATGTTAACATATCTAGAAGACTTAATTATTTGGAAATTTTGACAATTTTTGGGTTAAGAAAGATGCTAACGTTAGCGTTTGCATCTGTTGTGGATGCTGAGGTGTAAGATGGTCTCCCATCGGTTATGACATTTTTTGATTTTAGTGCTTGGCTTAGCCAATGACTCAGATTTATTGGGGGTTTTCTTAGGTTAACTTGATTTGGCAGCTATAGCAGGCGTGGTTTGCTTGGGAGGGGAAAGAAGTGGCGTTGACACGATTTCACTCGAACTAGGGACAAGGTGAACGGGTAAAAATTCTGCTGGAATAGAAATTCCTGTCGATCCGGAGCGCCGTGTGCTTGCGTTAGTTAGAGGGCAAACCTCTGAGATAAATTTTGTTATTGTTGGTGTAGACCAACGCTTCTTGTTTGCTAATGAGGGTAAAACACGACTTTCCATTGGGGTTTTATCCCTACAGATAAACAACTTGTTTTTTTCAAATATTGAGCTGAGTGCTCATACTTTGAGATAATAAGGTCCACTTCAATTGCCGAAAAAGGTTTGACCAGAATTGGCGGTTTTTTGCTACGGGAAGACAAGCTTTTAGATTCAGCGACTTTTAAATTACAGCCTCATGAGTAAAAGAAATGAAATGCGACTTCCAGGGGGATTTTACTCTTAGGACGTTTTAAAAAGAAATTTGAAACTTCTCTTATGTCGGTCATATGACTCAGTACTTAACATGTTTATAAACGGTTCGAGTTTCTCGCATTGTTGAGAAGTGTGTGAAAACATATTTCCATCAAAAATGGTTTCGAGGATCGTGAAGAAAGAGCATATTTAGACATAAAGTATTAAAAGTTTCCAGGGCGTCAAGGTCTCATTTCTTCATGCATACGTTTGGTTGCTCTAGTGGAAGTTTTACGCTAAGAGGACATTTGGGTCTAAGCTCTGACTGGGGTTTGATATTGATTTTAAAATAGCCGTTTTTTTCAAATCGATAATACAAAAGGACAATTGTCACTTATGACGTTTTGCGGAATAAAAGATGCACTATTCGAAATACATGTTTGAAGCAAAGCACTGCAAGCAAAATCTGCTATGTAACGAGTTTAAACTGAAAATAGAATAAGCGAAGATGCCATGCCCTAATAGCAATGAAATACGATTCGAGGCTCGAACGGTCGTACGTCCATCGCATCTGGAATTTGATTGGTTGCTAGTGAACCTCGATGACGCGTCGCTAAGGGCGCAAGAGAATGCGCGCAGTGTTATTGGCCAATCGATCGGGCACCGAGCTGTCAATCCCGCGCGCGTCGTGCCACGCCATTTCCTGAGCTGTCGTGCTGCGACGCGGTCGCTTAACTGCCTGCACCCCCTATTCTATCTATAATGACCTTTTTTGCTTTTGTTGCAGAAATTTTAGAGCAGTATCTAAGAGAACACTTCGAAGACGTGCCCAGAAAGGTTTTCTGGATGATTTACGTCAAATTGCCGAGAATATGAGGTAAATGTTTCCGTCCGACTAATCTTATTCGTTGTGGCATCTGACCTCTTCCTCTAGTTCATCATATGACGACTTAGAGATTTCCTCTGCTGATGAGGATGCAAGTTGGACGTCAGATGTATCTGACGTGGCACCAAACAACTCTTCAAGCACACCTACAATTGAAGAGGAACCTACGTTTCGAGAGGCTATGAGTTCTTGGGCAATACGCTCGCGTATGCCATTGATTCATCAGAGCAGTCTTTTGAAGATTATAAGACGGCTGACCTCTGACCTTCCTGCAGACGCACGAATGCTGTTGGCTGGGGAAAGTGATGTTTCAACGGTGACGGCAATGGGCAGTGGTGAGTATGGTCATTTAGTACTTGTGAAACAGTTAACTGAGCAGTTTCGAGACCCTACCAGGCGTCTTATAGGCAATATTGTTGTAACCTTTTTAACTATTGATGGGCTCCCTATACATAAGAAACTTAGCGCGGGTTTTGGCCTATCCTAGGTAGAATTATGGAGCCCTTTGTTTGTGAACTATTCGTTGTGGGAATTCACTGTGGCTATGGAAAGCCTTTAGATGTACAAACTTTATGTAGGTTTTAATCGAAATCACTGGACGATGGGACATGGAGGACGGACATCATGGAATCAGCCAAGCATGCCGCAGACATAATGTATATGTTGAAGACTGCTTCGGACGGTAACTTTCTCTCATCTTCTCGTACAAGGCTTTTTTCTCACTGTAACTCTCACCGTTCAATGGTCGCTGTCCACCAATCCTACAATTCAACAGTCTCGCAGCTATTTATTCGTGGGAATTGAAGGGATGCAGTGAATGATTAGATATTTTTGCATTCCTCATCCCTTTTTTCCTATTGGGTTGTAGCTCATTATGTGTAAAGATGGATTTCATACTGGGCCCTATAGATTCCAACGTTTTCGTTGCGAACATCCCGTTCCTCTCGTCGTCATCGGTACGCAGAACAATTACCTCCGTTACCATTTTTAGGACAATTCATCTGGTAGCGGCGGTTCTAGCATAACTATGCCTATTGTCCAGTCTCCTTCACATGCGGGTAAACATTTACCTTCCATAGATAATCTTCCTAGACGGGATTCGGTGCAAACGAAAGAGGCGACGTGGTAATAAAACAAGAAGACCCAGCCAATCAGCCATCAAAGCAAGTCTTCGATGGATAATGCGAAACCAAATGCAAGAAATAAGGCTTTTGCAGGCTTAGAAAGTGGAGGTGGCGGCCACACGGCATCGCCTGGATGAGCACCTTGGTAGCTGCGGCACACATGTGCCCCAGCCTACTGCAAGGGGTCCGATTGTACAACAAATGTCAACCCTGGACGAAGTAGATGCCCTGACCAAAGCCGTCGCAGAGAGGGCAGATAGTCAGCAATTGGTAGGTTGTCTGGACATTACTTACCGTCTTACTAGGTTACATATTTGACCTCCCTTGGCGGCGATAGCGTCAGCAGTTTTGCTGATCGCGTTTTCACATCGCTCTTCGCCGATGAAGTGACCTACCAGCTAAATGTTTACGGTCGCCACCAGGACAAAGGGGCCTTTTTCCTCTCCCCTTTATACGGAATTTGTTTGGGTAAGAAATTTCTTATTATTAACTAATTCATGTGCACCGCAGACGTGTTCAATCTTTGGAATATTCCGCAAAAGGTGGACAAATTTCAGCTAGAACGAGCTTTTAAAAATGCATTTAAAAAGGCATATGACAGATTGCAGAAAAGGGGCTTAAAGGCAGCCCTGGGGCACTGTGCTGACGGTTAATAGATTTTAATTATCAACGTTGTATACACACATTTACTACATAAAAACATGTGCATTGTTTACTCACCATCACTAATTTTATTGGCTTTTCATTACAGGGTGGATACCTCATGAAACGGCTGAGGGATTGCCGGGTCCATAAACACAGGACTACTGATTAGGAGAAATTTATAAGATTTATTTTTGAACACTAACGCTTTGCATATTTTTAAACAAAATATATTTTACTTGCCCACTCAGTCTTCTGCGAGTCACTTTATCATTAATAACTATTCGATTAGAATGTAATGGGGATCGTTTTTTAACCGTTTAGCTAGTATGGGCGTCAACCAAAAGAGTAACGTGTTCCGCTGTGTGGTTGAAAAACGAGATACAAATTTTCGGATCCGATTCATGTCCGAATTCGTAGTCATGGTCGGATCCGATTTGCGTCCGCAAATTCGTACCGTTGGATCCGATTCGCGTCCGTATTGTTATAAGGATGCTGGATGAAAAATTATATCAACTAGTATAGCATCTACAGCAATTTATTGTTCGCTGTAAATAAGGTATAATTACAAAATTTTGACGTTATTTCTAGAATTTATCTTTAGGTTCCGTCCTTTTTACGTAATTTTGCGAGAACTTTAATTAGGCTATGTAGGGTGACACAGTTTAAAACCATATTTGTCTCCCTATTGTCAATTGCAATAACTACAGGTGTTTGCAGTTGATAAAGAGGTAGAAATACAAATAAATTGTCAAGAACTAAGCCAATGGTTTCGAGGGGAAACGAGGGGACAGTTGAGGTAAACAATCCTTTTCAATAACGAGCTCAATGTCACCCGATCTTTATTGGTTCCACCATTTAGTTCTGTTTCCAAGGATATCTCTGACATTTGTCTTCTCATGAGTGAGAAGTCCCCCTTCCAAATGTTTCTTTCCCAAGTATCGGGTAAATTTTGTTTAGAAAACAGTGAGTTCTCGAAGCACAGCGTAATGTTATCACTTGACCCTAATGGCGGTCGATCCTGTAGGTCTAGCACATTGTCCTCATCTCGTGATAAAATCAGGTCAAGACAATTTGACTGTCGTCCTTCTCTCATCCGTATTCCAAAGGTGACGTTCTAACAGAGACGTTTGTCTGTTGCCCATTGCAATAGTTTGTGGTTTAATTTATCTGGCATTCCCTGTGCAGTCCATGTTTTCCAGTCAATACCAGGAGCGTTAAAATCCCCAACAATTAGGACATCTTTCTTCTCGCTGGCTTTGTAGAGTTCCGTTATGAGAATGAGATCCTGATCGGATGTCTGATAAGGTGAACGGTACACAACCGATATCGTCAGTGATCTGGAATACTTAGCAGATAAGGTAACGCTTAAGACTTCCATATCGCGTAATGGAATGTGTATGTCTGCAATAGCGGTCAGCTTGCAAGTGACATAAACTATAACTCCTCCTCCTCGACTTGGTCTATCTCTCCTGAAGTGCTGATATCCTGTGAGTGATATTTCAGAATCAGTAATGTCCGCAGTGAGACACGTTTCAGTAAAAGCCATAACGTCTGGTTTAATTTCATCCACTACGTTTCTAAGGTCGTCTAGCTTGTTGAACAGGCTTTGTACATTTGCAGAGATGACTTTCAATGCTTGATTTGTTGGGGAGACCCAGCTTTCAGTGTTACAGGTTTTGGCCACAGAAAGGACACATTTATCTGGACTATTTGACCGTCTTTGATTTTCAGCCATTTATCCCCTCTGCCAATTCTCTCCCTCAATTCTCTCCGTAGTTCCCTCATTTTCAACCATTCTCTCGGCTCGTAGTCCAGCTGGAAAAAACACTTGTTTGTGCGTTCCCCGTAAGGTCATTCTTCCTTCTAACAGAAGTGCTGCCTGGGTTTCGTTTGCTAAAATAATTTTTAGAGGCCTTGGGGATAGTTTCATGTCGCGGCTGGGGTCTGCTTTGCCTTGTCGGAAAGCTTTTTGCACGGTGTACATTTCCCCTTTCTTCAGGACTGCACTGGCATATTCATGAAGAAGATCTAGATCGTGTGTCACTCGTTCCTTCGGAATGCAGGACGTGGATTCTGGAACACCCCGTATTACGATATGTCGCTTACGGTTTATGGATGAGGTCCTAATTTGCCCGCCTACGCTAAGGTGGGAGTTCACAGAAGTGGGGTTACTCGTGGATGCTGGCACTTCAACATGAGAGTGATTTTTTTCCGACGCTGGGCTTCTAGGAAATACATTTTTGAATGACATATTACCTTTGTCTTCCGAAATTCTTTTCTTCATTTTCTGGGATCCCTGCCGGTTGCCCTCTTTCCTTTCTGGAGACTGTTTAACGGCTAAACTGAGCTTCATGGACGTAGCGCTATCATCCTTATTGTATGTGATGGCTATGGAAGCTGTGCATGCGTATGTGCGTTTGCCACTCTCATGTTCCCCCGTTAGGGACTGTTTGTGCTCGGGTAAAATGTGAGGAGGTTTCTTCAACTTCTCTTTCTCCATCTTCAGCCCTTTCATATCCTTTTCAATCTCCAAAATATTTTGAAGAAGGTTAAAGCATATCGCACACGTTTCGTCCTCGTAATTGACATCCAAAAAACTTATCAAACTCTTGGCCCGTTTGGCGGGAGGTGACTTTAAGGAAACATGCCTGGAAATGAGATCATTCGTATTATGATTAGTGTTTATGTCCTCATTAAAATTTAAATCAGCGAGTTCGTCGTGGGGCGATAGCTCAGTGGTATCACCGTCGTTTCCCGCACATTGGTGCCTTGGTTCGATCCTCGGCGGTACCACGTATTTTGCACGATTCCCGAAGGGTATATTTTTAACTGCCATGATAGATCGCAGAAACGATGTATGGCGAGTGTTTACCGCAATACGAGCAAAAAATGCGCCTACTTGTTCAAAAACGCTTTTAAAAAAACTGGAAATGGTATGCAAAATATGCAATAACGACTCAGACGTTCGGATATGTTGAAGGTCCTGGATAATTTCAGATCTTCATGAGGTTATTCACGATTGGTTCCCTGAGTGGCTGTCAGTTTTTATTGGTGCAGAGGCTGTGTAGACAATTTGAATAAGATGATAAACAAATTCCAATTTGATGCCGTTTTATGAGGAATTTTGGCACGACAAAAATTCCAGATGTGCAGGAAGCAGGTACGTACGTGCAGTTGTAACGATATTGTCCGGAACAGTCTTAGTGAAGTGGTAACGGCTTTCAAATTGTCCAAGTTGGAGAACAAATAATATTGGTGGTTCCTATGCACACGACCTTGTTGCATTTGTGAAGAAGGAGCTTCTTGCACTTAACGACGCCAAGTCTCCGGATCCTGTTCAAATACCAGCAAAAGTACTGAAGGCGCTTGCTAGCGAACTCTCTAAACCATTCTCCTGTATTTTCCAGTCGTTCTTCGATGTAGGCTTTCACCCCTCTATTTTGAATTTAGAATTTACATTTGGTTAGCACCGGCAAGGCACTGATTGAAAATTAGCAAATATTTATTTATTTATTTTATTTTATTTATTTATTGCCAGTTTACAGGCAAGGTCAAAAATATATATATACAGTAAAGGGTCAAGCTGACAGTGAAAAAAACTCCTGATCGTTGTTTCAGGTGTTTTCAGGAGAAAAAACTGCAGCTTATTTATTAATTAAAGTTCTGGACAGGGACGCGTTAACACAGGTGCCCGGTGAAGAACCTCTCCATTTAGTGTTACAGATCCGGTATTCTGCACCAGCAGGTATGTCGGCGAGCAGTTGTTCCCTGTCAACTGAGAAATAAGCCGATTGAGGTCTGCAGAGCCAGCAATATTGCCCTCAGCATGAAGACCGGCACAAGATTCAGAGTCCGTGAACGCCATCAGAACCGAAGAGAGCTTCAACAGAGTCAGCACCCAAAGGTTTTGGAAGGTGTCCTGAATGTAGAAAACTAGTGACAGTTTGCGTAAACAAGGGATAGCTTTGCTGAATTTCGACACTTCTAGGTAGCTTATTCCAGATTGCTATAGCGTTTACCGAAAAAAACTGTCAGTATCTAACTGTGCGTGCCAAAGGAAGAAATAAAAATACATCTCGATGACTGGTGCGCCGAGAGTGGTCGAGGTGCCTCAGAGATGTAAGGGGGTTAAATGTACGACTGTTTAGTAGTTTAAACAGTAAAAATAGTCCCTTCTGTAATCTGCGAAGCCACAGCGGGTCAAGGCTTGTAAGCTCACAGCGTTGGTGATAGGACAGGTTTCGGTGATCTGAATAGAAAACTCTTTTTGTAAAGAAGTGTTGGACTGATTCTATCTTCTTTCGTTCACTAGCGTGCAGGAGACTAAATAGAAACGAGCAGTATTCCAGACTAGGCCTGACATACATTTTATAGAGGCTGATTCTAATTTTGACGGTTTTAAAATTTCTGATAATAAACCCAGTAGTTTGGCGTGCTTTCGAGACAAGCAGGGCGCAGTGCTCTGACAGATTAAGACTACTAGAGTATGATATGCCCAGATCCTTTATAACTCCGGGCACGTTTAGATCTTGACCATCTTTGCTTAGGTGGGGCTGATGGTTGTCGCCAATAACCATAACGGAGCACTTTTGTCCAGAAAGTGAGAGGCGCCATGTGCGACACCACTGAGCGAAGGCCTGGAGATCCGTTTTTAAGAGCTCAAGCACGATGTTGCGATCAACCTTGATCAAGTTCAATGTCAAGGCGCGCAGTTCGTTTTTAAAAGCTAAGTGAAAGTTCTATTTTTCAGAATTTCCTTATCCAAAGCTTAAATTACATACTGATTTTTTGATAAAAACTTTGCACTTTTAACACTCTATCAACTGCTTATACCTGTGGTGCTCGTTTACAGGCGTGAACATTTAGAGTCAACGCTTTCCACCGATATAGCCTCGTTATTAGTCAGGTGGATCTGTTATACTAAGAAGTTTCTCAAGCACGTATAAAGGTCCTTAGTTAAAATTTTTGGAAAAAAACATTTGTCGCAGAATATTATTCGCCTGCTTTTTTTCCTAAGTTTGACCAAATTAAAAGCCTCCTAGCAAAAATGAGAACGAAAATCTCGGCTCGTCGCAAGCTCTCAGCCATTGCACCGAAGCGTTGCTTGGTTGCATCAAGTAGTCACAGCAGTGATATGCATATGCAACCAATCGTTAAAGCTAAGCAGCTTGATCTCTGTGCTTTACAAAATTATAATGATTTTATGTTAAAGTTTGGATCAGTTCTCTCTATACTGGGGAACTTATTTGACGGCGACATCTCTGCTCTTCCCTCTCAGGAATGTCAGCGTCTGGATTCTCTCGTCCATTTGGTTGCCAGTGAAACATCAGACCGATAGAAACGAAATTATAATTTTCTTTTAAAAAATGTTTCACGGACAGACGACCCATTGACGTTGCCGTAAACTTCCTGTACTCGTGCGGTTTCAACTACAAAATAGCGGAAGCCAAACGCCTCTCCTCACGTAGCAAAAATCCACCTATATTAGTCACCCTTTTTCACCAATCGAGGTGGACTCCATTTTTGCACAACGAGGTCACATTTCTCGTTATCCACAAGATGCAAAATGTTTCCTTTGTCGGGATCTTACACCGATGGAGCGAAGAAATGTGTCTCCCCTCTTGCATAGGTCTTCGGCCTCTCAATCCATTATCCATAAGTCTGGTCATGGCTATGCAAACCATAACGAGACGATACAGCAATCTCCTATAGTGCCCGGTTCAAAAACCTCCTTAACTTCAACTCCCGCTCTTCTTTCAACGAATCCATTAACGCCTTCTTCCTCGCGAATAGGAATTTCAAACGCAGTAGCTATCAGCCATGTAGTTAGCCCACCTTTAATGTCAGTAACTCCGTCTAAAGTGCCAAGACCGACTGCTTCTCCGTTTCAACGTAGTTTTACTTGTATTCTGACTGTTGACTTAGTCAACAAAACTGGGTCAATTCCACCTCGTTCCCATTCCACGCTATCCACTCCGGTCTCAGCTGTCCAATCTAATAAACTTATCAAAAACCTGGGCAAGTCAAAGTATGCTCCAAACTTAAGTTCCAAAAAGAAACACGTTATTAAAGTTGGGAAACCTCCTAACCCTCCAGCATCTACCATACATACCCAAAATTTCCTTAGCAATTATCCCAACCAATCAACTTTTCAGGCTGCCCCATTATTTAACCCTACCCCTTACGGTACCAGTTTTCTAAAACAATTTGTTCCGTTTTCAAATCTTATTCTCCCCCCATATTATTCCAGTATTCCTCAAAATCCTATTTTAAGGCCTCCTATTTTCGCTAACGCAGAAAATAGCCTTCCTCTCAATGGATACCACCCAAATATGTTTCTCTACAATAATCCTAATTTAGTTAGCAGTAACAGTTTAGCTAATTGTAGACAGCAGCCATTTTATTTTCCGCCAGCACCTTCCTATCTACAGTTTACTTCCCCACCACCAAGTCTTCCTTTTTTTATATATAACGATAACCCTAGTTTGGATACTCGAACTACGCTAGATGTCATATTACTTAATTCTAGATCTGTTTAAAATAAGATGGGGCAACTGAGAGCCATTGCTTTCGAGTTAATGCCCGATGTTTTAAGTGTAACTGAATCTTGGACCCATCCCTTAATTTCCGATTCTTTGCTTGTCATAGACCAGTACGATCTCTACCGTCAAGACCGCATTAGTAAGCGTGGTGGTGGTTGTCTTCTCTATATTAAATCTTCATTTAAGCACTTCCCTTTTTATCTAGATGTTACGTCATTCTCTGGTAATTACTGCTTCGCATCAATTATCCTGTCGCCCCAGCAAAAGGCGATTCTCGGATGTATTTACAACCCGCCTAATTCATCATCCGATGATGATGCAAAACTTTGTGAAATTTTTAAATTGGTTTCGAAGTCCAATTTTAACATTAAAATAATCGCTGGGGACTTTAATTTTCCTGAAATTGACTGGATTTCAAAATCTTGTCCACCCAGATTTCAGCCTTTCCTCGATACCATTAATTTTTTTCTAATTGGTCCCAGCTTGTCCGTTCTTCAACGAGAGACAAGCATATTTTAGACCTGATTTTCACAAACGACATTGCTCCCCTCTTCGTTGATTTTAAGCAGGGTCTCTTCCAAAGTGACCATACACTAATTCACTGTTGCCTTCCGATTGTTTCATCGCAAAAGGTTAGTGCCGTTCGTACCTATAATGCTTTTGACCTCGCAGATATGAGCTTAATTAGTAACTTTTTGGACTCATTGGACTGGCAGAATCTCTGCTCCATGAACGACGCAGCAAGTCTTTGTTACTTCGTGTCAGTCGTTTCAAATAACATCCTGGAGCTTGTGCCAACCAAAATAGTCAAGCCCTACGTCTCGGAATCCTCCGTTCCTCACTTTCTTTTGCCACGACTAAAGAAATTGATAAAGCAGTTGAAAGATCAATATACTAGTTCATTATCTGTACATCTAAGGATCGCAGAGATTTTTGAATTAGCCTCTAAGATTCGTCTTGCACGTGACAGACAGAGGGAATCTTGCGCACTCAGTGAGCCAAACTCTGCAAAATCTGTTGCTCAACTGTTCCGCCGTCGATTCTCTTCTAAACGAGGTTATGAAATTCTTCCAGTACTAAATGACGACAAGAACTTTGTTCTGGAAGACTCTGACAAGGCAGAACTGTTTAGTGCGCTCTTTGCAAATCATCTTACGATGGAATCTGAACCGGTTCCGACGTTTCAGGCATCCTCATTGAATGTTTTCAGCACTATTGATTTCTCCTTAGAAATAATTCGAAAGCAAATAATTCGTCTGAAAAGCTCGCACTCTTCGGGAACTGACGGTATTCCAAACTCAGTTATTAAGAGAGTGCCGAGCTTTCCCCGATTGCTTAGCCATGTATTCTCAGTTTATTTTTTAAACGGATTCTTTCCTGACTCATGGAAGACATCTATTATTCTTCCTGTTTTCAAGTCGGGATCTCGTTCGGACGTAAGTAATTATCGAGGCGTTCACAAAACCCCGGCTCTCGCAAAACTTCTTGAAAATTTATTTTTACTCAAATTTTCAACTTTTGCCTAGAAAATAAGCTTTTAAGCGACTCGCAATATGGTTTTACTACCTGGGAGATCATGCAAAGTGTGTCACTTAGCTTTTCTTAACCTCGTCACTTCCCTTCGTAACGAGCAACAGTCAGTGGTTGTGATCTACTTTGACCTGAGCAAAGCCTTTGACAAGGTACCGCACAAACGTCTTCTAGTGAAACTGGAAGCCCTCGGCATCCGGCCTCCTCTCCTTGACTTCATTGGTTCCTACTTGTCTAACCGCAGCCAGAAGGTCTTAGTAGGTAATAGCTATTCGACGCCTCAGCCGATCATGAGGGGCGTTTTTCGAGGCACGGTTCTAGGTCCCCTTCTCTTCATTCTGTACATTAATGAAATTTCAAATTTACTCACAAATTTACAAAATTTCGTTTACGCTGATGATCTCAAGTGCATTTATTCATTTTCTAAAGACACTGCTAATAGTTGCGTTGATAAAATCAACACTGATCTACTTATGCTCTCACGTTGGAGCTGTACTTGGCAGATGGAATTTTCTCCATCCAAGAGCAGTTTCATGTGTTTTGGCCCTGCAAAGCTTCCTGGACCCCTAGTAGTTCAAAATAGTACACTTTTAGAACGATCAACCATAAAAGACTTAGGTCTAAATCACACGAATAAGCTAGCATTATCGCCTCATGCAGATCGAATTTCTGCAACGGCTGCACAGATATGTGGTTTTATATCACATAATTTCTTCCTTCCGGAAATAAAGTTAAACCTATACCGCATGTTTGTTCTTCCTATCCTAGAATACTGCTGTCCCCTATTTGGGCTGATGAACGCCTCTGACCGCAGTAAGATTGAAAAAGTTCAGAGGGTTTTTACTCGAAGACTATTTTCTCTTCCTGGATCCAGTATCTCTTATACGGATAGATGCCAGTTAGCAAACATTACATTTCTGTGGGTTAGAAGACTCGAAGCCGGTCTCTGCTTCCTGTTTCGCGTTAACTCTAGCCCAAATCTCCCACGAATCAACGCTCTTACTCCGGTAGATTGACCCTATGCCACTCGTAATTCCTCCATGATCATTTCACCACCCCTTAGCTCCACAACTAACCGGTCTCAGTTTTTTTGCCTCCAAATATGCTTTCATATGGAATAATCTACCACTGCAAATTAGGTTGTCTTTTACATTAGCTATTTTCAAAACCAAATGACGCAAACATTTAACTTCGGAAGATATAAAGTCCTTATTGTCTGTTTCTTTCCCAAACTCGCAACTTTGGATTTTGAAAAGGGTCCTCCTGGTATTTGAGGCAGCTCCCTTTATATTATATTGGTCTCTTATTATATTTCCATCATCCTCTGCAGAGTCAATCTTTGCATTTACTTTTTCTTCCCCTCCTTTTAAACTAGCATTGCCAACTCTTGACAAACTTCATACTTACCTCCGAATTTGCAACCCTAACGATAGTCTCCAGGTTCTGTTGATGATCGAGGTGGGTTCTGATGGTTTCGCCTCTTTGGTGATGGACTATACAGTCAGCAAGGTCGCATCTCGATGATGATCTCGTGACCTCTACTGTCCCGTCTTCGTTTCGACCATGTTGTCTACGATGAGTTCGTCCTCTCTCACCTCCACTGGTGTTTATAAACAGTAGCTCTGATTGCTATATTATGGACTTTACAGTCAGCAAGGTCGCATCTCGATGATGATCTCGTGATCTCTACTGTCCCCTCTTCGTTTCGACCATGTTGTCTACGATGAGTTCATCCTCTCCCACCTTTACTGGTGTTTATAAACAGTACCTCTGACTGCTATATTATCTCTCACCCGACAAGGAGCATCCCGAACACTCATACGTAGTCAGCAACATCATAATACTATCCCATTGCATTTAGCTTTTAATTTTTTAGTGAAGCAGTTTTTTTCTCCTATTTTTTTTAAATTGGCTGCTCGCCGAAATCCGCCTCCGATTTAACCCTAGGAGTTTTTTTACTGCTTCTTTTTCAGTTCACCGTATATGCCAAAGATTGTTGACTTTTGTTTTAAAAATGGCAAATCTTTTTGAATCGGATATGTTTACTATACTACTCATTTCTGCTGTTCATATGGATGCTCACATAGTGCAGCAATTATCCACTTTGTATTTATTTAAACCATGGTACTAAGTTTGTAATTATGGGGCCCTCTGGGCCTTAAATATAAAATTTATTTATTTATATTGATAGGCAACTTTTAAATCGTCAGCGTACATAAAGGGCCTACCATACTGAAAACAATCAGGAACATCGTTGACAAAGAGGCAAAATAGAAGCGGGCCGAGCACGCTGCCCTTAATAACTCCGCTCCTCACATGCGTGGGGTTGGAGATAACATCAGAAATTTTAGCCCGTTGTGCGTGAGCATTCAAATAGGAAAATATTAAGTTCAGAAGCTTGTTACCTATGCCGAAAGAGGCAAGTTTGAGCAGTAGGAGAGCATGGTCAACACGATCAAAAGCCTTAGTGAAATCGAAGTAAACGGTGTAAATTGCAAAACCGCTGTCTCTAGATTGTAGCACATGATCAAAGAAAGAGAGCTGGCAAGTGTCACAAGACCGTTTTTCGAGAAAACCATGCTGAGCCGTATTTAGTAGGTTATTCTCTGTTAGGTGACACATCATCTTGTCTTTGATCAAGGTCTCGAAGATCTTCGAGACTGCTGGTAGTGTATTTATTGGTCTAAAGTCGTCAAAGGACGTAGGTCGGCCGTGTTTCGGAATAGGCAGTATGTGCGATTCCTTCCATAAAATAGGGAAAATTGCACTTTCAAGAGCAAGATTAAATATCTTATACAGAAGGGACGGAAAAATATCGTTTGCATCCGCCTTTAGAACGCTGACCGGGACGCCATCTGGTCCTGGACTGTAAGATTGACGAAAACGCCGAATGGCTACGGTCACGTCCCAGAGGGTAAAAGTTATGGTTTCGAGGACGTTATCGGTGCAAACCCGGATGTTAGGAAAGGGGGCGATGGTATGTTCACTAAACGTTCTAGACAAGAAAGCATTGAAGCTATCAGCAGTCAACTAAGCGTCAGCTATTGGGTTTCCTAAGGCATCTCGAAGTGCGGGGTGCTGCGTTTTTCTCTGCGTTTTTACTGTGCGTGAAAAGAGCTTCGCAACATTTAACGAAGGGTTTTCGGCAAAGGTAACGTCATCGGCTTATCGTTTTTCATCAGACAGCCTCTTAGCCTCTTCAAAGATTTTCTGGATCAAGGACAAGACGGAGGTGTCGTTTTGTAGATGAAAACGACTGGAGAGTCTACGCAGTCTACGGCGGAATGATAAAGGGAGGTAGACTTCATCCTTGACATTAATTATTTTTTACGGGGAACAAAACGAGAAATGAGTGGACCTAGAACTTTGTAAAAAGTATCAGTACAAACATTCACATCCGAACATACAAAGAAGTTAGTCCAGTCGTGGGAATTTAGGTGTGTTAGCAATTCCCTCATATTTGCTGATCTGAAATAACGGAAAAAGCTATATTTTTGGAAAGCGGTTCAGCAGCCTCTAGTTCTAGGGTAGAAAGAACTATAGTATGATCAGAATTCCCAAGTGGATCTAAAGGTGACACTGACGATGGCTGACAACCTCTACAAAAAAATAAGATCAAGTATGTTTGATCCTCGGGTGGGAAAATCAACTACCTGGTCCCACATGCCTATATCTATGGCCTCAAGTAGGCCTTCGAACTTAGCGGGACCGGAAGTTGGAAACCATTGAACTTCAGGAAAATTGAAGTCACCTGCAATCAAACAGTACTGCAGATTTAAGTCAGCTGCAGCGTGAAATGCCAGCGAGAGACAAAGATCGTAATCCTCGCTGGCATTGGGTGAGCGATAGACACTACCAACGAGTAAAGAGTAGTTATCTTTTAGAACTACTCGGAGCCAATAGCTCTCCTCTACCGCGGTAAATTGGCAATAGTCCAATGGAAAAAATTTAAGTGGTTGCCTAACATAGATACAGCTTCCTCCGCCACGGCCCTCGTGTCGATCATTCCGAACGTAAGCGTAGCCTAGAATAGAGAGTTTGGAGTCGGATACACAGGGTGTTGCCCATGTCTCTGTAACTATTACAATGTCCGGGCGGTGGATGAAAACCAGAGTCTGGAGCGAAGGCATCTTATTAAGCACGAGATCTGGCATTGAGGACGATTAGTTTAAGTGGGCACGTTTTTGGTTTCTGAAACGGGACGGTTAGGCTGTCAGGGTGACTGCCTTCGGCCAGAGAAATGCTCTTTTCACTTGAACTATCTGTCCATCCCTTATTTTGAGATTCGCCTCGCCATTGGTCTTTTGTGTTTTCAGTTCTATTATTAGCTGTCGCATTTTCATTCGCTCTTTTAACCCATATTCCGGTTGAAAAACACTTCAGAATGCGGACCCCGCAGGGTTGATTTTCTCTGTAGCAGGAGCTGTGCCTGCACTTCGTTTTCCAAGATGATTTTAAGAGGTCTTGGTCGAGGATTTGAATCGGGTGTAGACAGAGCCTTCCCTATTCTATATGCCTTGAGAATATGAATGGACTCGCCGTCCGTCAGCAGCTTTTTTGCAGACAATTGAAGGAGTTCCAAGTTATGTTTAACTCGCTCCTTTGGAATAATTGAAGCTGACTCCGGGACACCTTTAATGACTACATTCTGTTTTCGACTCAATCTAGGGCCCGTTTATAACTCAGATCTTTCAGCTGAGTGAGTACTGGTAACCAGCTCACTTGGCCTGATAGGTCCATGTGAGCTGGATGTTGGGCGGGCTGGAGCCGAGTCTCTGCACGTCTTGTTCTTCTTAGACCTTTTCTTCTTTGGCTTTACAAACTCGCCAACCTCTTCAACATCGCATGTTGGTGCAACGTCTACCAGTGATGTAGCGATGGGCGGTAAAGCCAGATTAGTGCTGATGCTACCCGAACTAAGTACCGGTGGAGTGGCGCAAGGACTAGATGGGGCTCCCTTCGGAAGTAGCGAAAACTCCTCTGGCTTACCGGGTCTAGCAGTCGCGATATGTTTAATGTGACTTTTATGTAAGCTTGAAGAAGCTATAAATGAATAGGAATTTTGCTTTGTGGTAGGTTTTATTACGAACAAGAGCTTTTTAGCAGTTGGGCCAGATAAAGATTTTTTTAAGTTATCTATTTCTTGTCTAAGATTCCTTTTTTCCTGCTCCATCCCTGAGAATTTCTGCTGGAGGCTGAAACACCCCATACATGTTTCGTCTTCGTAAGCTACATTAGTTAAGCTTACTGAACTTTTACCCCGTTTAGCGGGAGGTGAACAAATAGCAGAATAACGATAGTTAAAATTGTTTTCTGCTTGTCCATATACTTGCTTAACAAGATCCTCTGCCAATATGGCCGAGTGGGTAGAGGTGCCGAGAGATGGTCCCAAGCAGCTTGGTCGTGGACCAATTTTTTGTGACAATAAACTTATGGAACTTGAGTTTTGCATGTTATAATTGCCACAAAATTAACAGAGAGTCAGCTGAGTTTTCAACAATAACAATATGAAAATATAAGGACTCAGCCTTTGGTTTGAGTCCCTTCCGCGATTGAGAGCAGATGCAGGGATCACACAGCCGGCGTGAGTTTCAGAAAGCAACAAAGATCGAGGGTCCAAGTCGCAATTCACAAACTCAGAGGAATATAAAGACAATTCTTTAATAGATTTTCCAGCACCGTGTCTTCTACACTGAGGTAGAGACTAAAAACTCGTAGGCTCGAGGTTCTTGAAATTTGAAACCAATTTCAAACAACGCGCCACAATATATGCCCTATTCACAGGGGTGGATCCAGAACCAGCGCTAAAAACTATCGACCGGTGAGTCTAACATTCATTTGTTGCAAATTGATGGAAAGGATCATCAAAAAGGCCAGCATGAATTTTTTTCTCGAAGAAAAAACTTCCTTGAAAGTGCCCAACATGGCTTTCGACGAAATCACTCCTGTTTGACCAATATGCTCTATTCAATGGAACAATGGTCCAACATTGATGTAGTCTACATAGACTTCAAAAAAGCCTTTGATAGTGTTCCTCACCGTAGGTTACTCTACAAAGTCCGAGAATCCGGAATAAGGGGGAATTTACTCAATTGGATAGGAAACTTCTTGATAGTTTGATCACAGTTCGTGTGCATTGGTATTATGTTGTCAATTTCCGTACCGGTCGTAGGTGGTGTACCTCAGGGCTCCATTCTTAGACCATTACTTTTCTTAATCTATGTCAATGATTGTATGAATGGATTGAACAGCACGGACGTCATGTTTGCAGACGACATCAAGATATGGCAACAGATCCATTGCAGTACTGATGAACAGAATTTACAAAAAAAAACTAAACCGCCTATGTGTATGGTCCAATAAATGGCAGATGAAGTTCAACTTTGAGAAATGATTTACACTGCGGCTCAAAACGAGGAAGGCTATCGCGATGGGTGACTCCCATGAATGCTTCCTTGACGGAAGATGTCTGTCAAATGTATCCGAACAAAAGGGCCTATAAATCAATAGTTTGTCTTCCTTAATGCCCTCCGCTCAATTTGTTATGACGGCCAAAAAGGCATCCAATGTCCTGTTTGCCATTAAAAGAACTTTCGTAGATATCGAGAAGGAAATATTTGGAAAAATATACGGGACGTTTATTCGTTCACACCTGGACTATGGAGTTCAGGCGTGGCGACCGTGGCTGAATAAAGATAACAAACTCCTGGAAAGGGTTCAAAGGAGGGCAACAAAAGTCATGAAGGATTTAAAGGCATAATCATACAAATGCAGACTTGACTCTCTTTATCTTTTCTCTCTTGAGTACAGGCAGATTCGAGGCGATCTCATACAGACAAACCGGCTTGTAAGGAATTAGGACTGTGCTCTACGCATCGAAGAATATTTTCATTGGCCACAAAAACTAACCTGCGAGGGAATTCTCTGAAACTTCAAGGAACCTTATCCCACCTCGATGTTCATCGCCACTCATTTTCGCCGCGAGTTGTCGGTGCCTGGAATGGACTCCCCGAGAACGTCATACGGGCGGACACGGCAGACACACTCAAACATAATCTAGCTTTATATTGGCTTGACAATTACCGTTCATTCTTATAGGAAGGAACTGCTACATCATACAAAAATTTGCACATACATCCAGATAATGGTGATATCTATTATTTAACAAAGTTAATCATCAGTCCTTCAGGATGACTGTGTCCATACTCCACTGTTCAAAACCATTTTCTCTGTAAGTGAATACGTTATTTACTACTTTGCAATAAAGTGTATTTCGACTGCAATATTGCAGTCAAATTGTTTTATTTATAGGGTTTCAAAGGCAATGCCTACTACTCTTAAATATAATGAACTATACTGAACTACATTCCCGTAGAAGAAAAATGGTTTTGAGTTTACGAAGTTTTAGTCTCTACCTTAGTGTAGAAGAAACGTTGGTTTTGAATAACTCTTGTGTGGATTGTCCAGTCTCTTAATTTGGCAGTTATTTACTTGGACTTAACTATATATGAACAAATATGTAAGGTCACTAGACTGGAGTTCATATCTTCTAACGACATCCGCGACGGAAGCTGTTAACCTTTATACTCTACTCTTTTTATAATTCGAGATACCTTAATAGATGAGAAATCCCCATATAAGTCACAAATTCCAAACTTCCTTTCTAAGAGACTAAAAAAATTAAATAAACAACTTCATGATCCCTCACTTAGTTATTTATCCACACTCAGACGAATTAGGGAAATTCATGATCTAGTTGAAAAAATGGAAGCAAATAAAAACATAGCAGCGGAACGCCGGGCAATAGAGTCCTCCGAAAAAACAGCCCCGATCTTTCGGAAGCAAATGAAAACTAATCGAAAAGCAGGTCCCCAACTCATGATTGATGACGCAGGACAAGTAATAACGGACGATAACCAAATAGCAAATTTATTCAATAAATACTTCTCAGCCAACTATTCAGTTGAGGAGGAGCCGATACCCCACCCAACAGAAATGACAACATTTACCTTCAATGAGATCTGTTTTTAGCGAAGAAACCGTCAAAAAAAGCTATCAGACAACTTTCTAATTCCACCTCTTATGGGACGGATAAAATCCCACCTTGCATACTGAAGCATATGATATATGCTCCAATACTGCTGTCTAGTCTATTCTCCTTACTCCAATCGAATAGTATGTATCCAGAAATATGGAAATACTCAAGCATTACACCAATCTTTAAAAACGGGAACCGATCTGATACACAAAGCTATCGTGGTGTTCACCGAACAGCGGTAATAGCAAAAATACTAGAAAAAATAATTTCCAAACAAATGCTTAACTATCTAACAAACGCTAACCTCATACCTTCCTCTCAACACGCTTTCTTACCTAAAAAGTCATGTCAGTCCTGCCATCTCACCTTCCTTGAATTTGTTTCAAGTAACAGAGATGACGGAAACACGGTAGCTACGATATACTTTGACCTAAAAAAAGTGTTCGATAAAGTACCCCATCAAAGGCTTCTTTTTTTACTGCTTTTTTTCTAGTTCACCGTTTATTTTAAAGATTGTTGTCTATTGTTTTAAAAATGGCAAATCGTTCTGAATCGGATATGCCTACCATAATGTTAATTTCTGCTGTTAATATGGCTGCTCACATAGAGCAGCAATTATCCACTTTGTATTTATTTATACCGCGATACTAAGTTCAAAATGACGGGGCTCTCTGGGCCTTAAATATACAATTTATTTATTTATTTATTTAGTGAAGCTAAAAAGTCATGGGATTGGGTCTCCCCTTCTTGACTTTCTAAAATCTTACCTTCAAAACCGATATCAGGTAGTACAAATTCGAAACGTAGTCTCAGAACCATCTCATATTAGTAGTGGAGTACTTCAGGGGACTATCCTAGGTCCCCTCCTATTTCTTATATACATTCACGACTTATCCTCTATATCAACGTCAGCTAAAACATTTTTATATGCGGACGACTTAAAACTTGCATATGCATATAACCAGCATACAGTAGCCAGTATGCATAGAACGATTGAAAAATGATCTTAAAAAAACTAAGCGAATGGAGTACTCTATGGCAAATGCCATTCTCTCCAAGTAAATGTCATCTCCTGATATTTGGTTCACAAAAACTTCCTCCCATATTTTTCAATAATCAAGAAATAACCGAGACAACATCAATAAAAGACTTAGGTCTTAGCTATACAAATACTCTTGATTTATCTCCCCACGTTAAAAAAATATCACCAAAAGCCACTAGACTATGCGGATTCATTTGTAAAAATTTCTCCTCACCTGCCCTAAAGACAAGACTATATAAAATGTACGTTTTACCTCTCTTGGATTACTGCTCAATTTTTTTTGGCATTATGCCATCAGATGGCCGAAAAGAAACTAGAAGCCATTTAAAGATGCTTTACCAGATCCTTATCTAAATGTGATGCCTTTCAAGGCTCATACATGGAACTATACGATAGATATGGTCTTCAACCCGTCTGGATCAGAAGACTCAAAAATGGTCTCACTTTTTCTATTCAAAAATCACACACGACCAAGATATTCTCAGAATGAATTTACTAACAAATCAAAACGGTCCCCGAGACACTAGAAATTCAGAAAATATTATAAAAATTCCGAAATTCAAAAAGGCCCAACGATCCAACTTCTATTCCATAAGATACGCGACAATATGGAATGCCCTGCCAAATTCTATTAGAAATAGTCGAACCATACGAGAATTTAAAATAAAAATCAAACAATATATGTTAAATAATAGCACACATCTATTTTTGAATAAGATAGGGCATTTTTTTCAACTCAGTTCTTCAACATAGAATTCGGGCCGAAAGGGCTCTGACGCGGCAGTTACTGTTGGCGATAGCTGCTTCAATCCTGAGTTCTCCCGATGAGCTGCATTATCTGCACCTAGAAGTCAAGCTGAAAAATCCAAACGTACTTTTGCGTGCGGTGATAGCCATTCACTAGAACCGGATACTCAGGCCAGAATCTCCCACGATTAGTTATTTCATGTCCTTTTTATAAACCACCTACGACGACCTGCAATGCACACAGAGATTAAGAATCTTATCATCTGGTTATGTGTTACACCCTCTGGTTATGGGCAAGCTATAAGTGGTGGTTAGTGACCTACAAGACTCATAAATACTTATCTTCTGGCTAGGCACAAGGGCTCTCAATTTAATGATTTATATATCCATTATCTAAAAGCAGCTTTTTTTCTATCTTTAAAACTATTTTAAAAAAATTATGATAACTTTACATTTAAAATGTTTTTGGATAGCGTCTTTATTTTTATGTATAATTTTATGATTAGTAAACAATTTGCTTTAAAACTAACTTGCAAAACTTATTATTTTTTTATCTCTGTCTGTAAGTAGTATGTTTTTTTCCATTTTTAACATCATTTATGCTCTATGTTATTCGAATGTGCAATGAGCCGCACGTCTAGGTTTTTTGATATAGCTTTTATGAAACGAATGGTACTAGCGGTTTCATACAGCTAGATCAAACATAATCAACACTATGATATATAATACAAATATGAAGACTGTATGACTGCATTGAAAGTTTCTTACCGTTGAACTCTTCTTGCTCCTAATCTATTTTCACCTTTTTAGCAATCAGTCAACTAAGTCTTATTATTCGGCAGACCCCACACCGGAATCGACTGCGCTCGCATCTGATTGGAAGTACCTATCCCTTCGAATCGACCGCAGACGTTTCTAACTCTGTCAAATGAATACCCCCGAACGTCAATAACAGACTAGTCTTGACTCTAAACATTATTTCCCTGATACATTCATCTTCATTCTGTATAGCTGTTTTAACTTCATTTTTGCTATTTCTAAACCTTGGTAACAGGTTTTTTTACTTAAAAACAAACTCGTCATTTCAACACTGCTATTTAAGCAAACAAACAAACCAAAGCTTAAGTGTTTAGTGAAAAGAGGAGTTTTTTTTAGGTTTTTTCCTGTGTTCTAAGGATTTGACGGCGCCAAGCAGTGCCAAATCAATAAACCTATTATTATTATTATTAACGATTATGCGGCTATCCAAATATTCTTTCACTGATGATTATTCCACGTCCAGGACGTTATCCCTACGAGCAATACAGGCTTGAACGTTAACCTGCTTCCAAAATTCACGCCAGTTGTGTGCTGCTTTAATCTGCTTTCAATTGGGGAAGGAAAGTCACAAAAAAGCTAAGTCGTTGCATGCTTATTAGAAGTCTGACTGCTGAATACTATTGCACCCTAGCCCATTTATTTAAGAAGCTTTATCAATTAAATGCATTCGCATACAATCCTCAGAGGTATGGAAAACACAGACGCGTAGGATTCATCCGCGCGGATAAAAAAATTGGCGGCGCGAGCGGGAGTCGAATCCTCGTCACAGAAACATGTGCCAACGCACCTAACAACTACCCCCACATTCTCACGGGAAATCGGCAAGCAAAATTGTACATGAATAGAAAAATTCGGCAAAGACATATGTTCTGTTACTACTTCTCCTCCTGCCAAGCGGGCAAAAAGCCTGATAACACTAATGAATGTCACCTACGAGGACGAAAAGTTCATGGGGTGTTTAAATCTCTTACTGAAATTCTTATTGATGGAGAAAGAGATAAGGAACTTGAAACAAGAAATGACCGATCTAAAAGAGAAGTTTCATTGTTCACCCGAAAAAAAGACCCGTAACAACGAGAATTCCAACCAAAGAAATTACGTTTGCAAATGTAGCTTCCTCAAGAATACCTAATGTACAGCTTAAAGACATTGCGTCTACAGAGCTCAGTTAATCAGTAGACATTTCCTTTCTTCGGAAGGGATATCAAACCAGCTCATGCACCTTACTACTGTGATCCATCTCAGACAGAAGCAGTTATGTTCTGGATACCCAAACATATGCGTAATCGTTGCCGGACGATACAATAAGGACGGAGTTGAAAAAATCGTCGATTTTGAAGGACCGAAGACGAATAATTCGAATTCGAAAAGGGTCTAGATGCTTTCACAAAAAAAATGGGTTCGAAATCCGAAAAAAAGCTTGTTCTTACCGATAGATTCTCAAGCTGAATCCTCTGTTTGTGATACAGGAGCAACTGCAGGAAAAATTGACAAAGTTCCCAAAAGTGGTTCGCCATTAAATTTAGGAATCGTTACTCGTACTGACGCAAATAACATCGTCGACCAGGGTATAATTCTTCCTGATATTGATGCTCTATCAACAAATCAAAGTCACCAAACAGGCATTCGACTGAAAACGCAACCTCGTTATTAAAGCGGCTCCTGAGTCCACTTCTCTGATTGCAAAGGAAAGGGTAGAACATGAACTCATTCTTTTCCGAGAATACGCATAATCGATTCTTCAAGATGGCGAATGCGTTACCGTGCACAAAGCATTCCGTTTAGGGAAAGTGGATGTTTCACATGAACTATCATCACCTAGGACTGTTAAAATAATTCTTGAAAAGTATATTCAGCCTTCACGCCTCCTAGAACGGAGAATGGCTCTCCGGATCTCACACAGGGATGTGTTTTTCTCAACCGGATTACGAACCCACGGAAAGGCACAAAATGAGGATGCTGAAAACATAACTGAAGAGGAGAACCGAACAGGGGGAAAATGGCTCCAAAAAAGGACGGGGAAATAAAATTGAGGAAGAGATTTTTGTGGCAGATCCCATACATCATCAAGGTGTGTCCTCACCGAGACGGAGGACGCTAAATACGAAGAACCCAACTGTACAAAGCTCGTATAACAACAGGAAGGTGCTCCAGAACTCGGTGGACGACCAAGCATCAGAACACAGCGTGGGTGGGAGGTACATCAGTTTGTCTCGGAATGCACTGACAGACTCGAGCATTCAATTGCATGAAATGAGCCGAAGTCTATATGGAGGAGTTACCCAGTCTAAATTGAGATATTTTTATACCAATGTGTAGAGTCTCCTATCAAAAATAGACGAACTCAAGGCACTAGTCTCAGACCGAACCCCCTATGTCGTTGCCATAACGGAAACGTGGCTCAAAGCCGAAATCGCAGTTAGTTAGGTTTCGATAGATGGATACCAGCTCTTTTGAAGAGACCGAGAAAATAGACAGGGCGATGGAGTGGCTGTATACTTTAGGACAGGAATTTCGGCAGTCGAACGAGCGCAAGCCATCTTCCTTGAATATGAATTTCTCTGGATGAAGATTAAAATAATTGTTCACAAAACCTACAATTCTTGACGATCTACAGACCGTATAATATTCCAAGTGCAGCTGATGAGTCACTCCTTCATTTGTTCAAGGAAGTAGCAAGTCACCAGGAGGTGCTTATTGCTGGAGATTTTAATGCACCTGCAATAGACTGGGTAAATCTGAAAGTTGACGGTGCGCCAACTTCCTTCGGTAGCAAGCTAATGGATCTCACTCTCGACCAACTTCCGGTGCAGAAGGTTAACATACCAGCGAGATTTAGGAGAACCAGAGACCCAATTGCCTGGACCTAATATTAAAGAAATACTTCTCTTACATTGATGAAGTGTATTCTATTGCACCCCTCGGTAAGAGTGATCATAGTACGCTGCTGTGGGATTACTCCCTTTATACTCAGTACCAGAAGAGAACGCAAGGCAAGCGAAATATATGGAAGGCCGATTTTAACGCGATGAAGAAAGAACTGATGTCCGTGAAATGGGATTGTTTGCTCAAAGGGAAACCGGAGGATAACTGGCGATCGTTTAAGACGATTTCATTCGATATGATTGAACTCTTTTGTTCAATGAAGGTGCAAAAGAAGACTAGTCGGCCTCCCTGGTTAACAAGAGAACTTAACAGGCAGTTAACTCGAATCTTGAAGACCCTATAAGCACCACCAATTATTTGTTCTCCAACTTGGACAATTTGATCTTCGTTACCACTTCACTAGGACTGTTCCGGACAATAATATTTCAACTGCATGTACTTACTTGCTTCCTGCTCATCTGGAATTATTTCTTGTTTCGAAATTTCTTCATAAAACGGATCAAATTGGAATTTGTTTATCATCTTATTCAAGTTGACTGCGCAGGCTCTGCACCAATTAAAACTGACAACCACTCAGGGAACCAAACGTGTACAACCTCGTGAAGATCTGAAGTTATCCAGGACCTTCGACATCTCCGAACGGCTGAGTCGTTCCTGAATATCCTTCATACCGTTTATAGTATTTTTCAAAAGCGTTTTTGAACAAGTATAAACATTTTTGCTCATATTGCATTAAATACTCGCCATACGCAGTGTTTTAACATTTATGGACTCAAAACAATTGTTTGCTAGCAACAGAACCAGTCACGGAACTTCCTTTAAATGAAAGCCTGTTGAGCTGGCTTCGACATCCACGACTGACACTCAATCCGTTTATACTTACAACCAAAAACCAGCAAAGCGCGCAAAAAGCGTAATTGCAGCCAAATCCGTCGACTACGAGGACGAATCTTGCGTTGGATGTTCTTATATTTTACTAAGAGTTCAAAAACTGGAAATGAGCTTGCAGACTTAAGGAAGCTCTTGCAAGATAACATTACTCGACGAAATACGCTTAGCAATATTCCAGTTAAAAAGGCAGTGACTTAAGCACCAAAAGTATCAAAAACTGCAACGTGTTACAGCTCACAATGTTCGGACGCGATTACCCATAACGACCGGATAACAGGAACACAGTCTCTGAATCCTACGGACGACGACCAGAGCAAAACACAAATCTCATCCTGCTATCTTGGGTGTTCTAAAGAACCCGTAGTTGAATCCGAAGAAACAAACGCGTGGCAAGCTGCAATGGGGAAACACCACAACAGGAGGACAAAGTCACAATCAACTCTGATGGATTCATTAAAGCCTTCAGATGAGAGTATGGTCAGAGGTAGACTTAATCCCAACAAGAGCTCTGTAAACCGTTCTCATGCCCATAAGGAGAACTTAGGAGGAAGCGAAAATTCCAAGCACCAGGATCGACAACAGTGTTTAGTTATTCCGGGTCTGCACTAGTCAACTGCAGTCCGACCAGAAGACCGTTTCGCCGAAGACCTTGCTTCGTTTAATGGCCTCCTAAACCAGTTGCTCCCACCGGGCGTGGAATTAAAAGTTATTAAAGCATTCCGGATCGGCAAAAAGTCTGAAGACAGCCTAGGAACGCCGCGACCGCGACCTCTGAAAATAATGCTAGAGAGCAAAGACCAAATCAAGGTGATCCTATCCAAAAAATAACCTCCGTCACTCGCATAAAGAGGTTTTTTTCAACCAGACTACTCCCCTGCGGAAAGGCTGAAACGCCGGGAACTTGTCTTGGAACTACAATCAAGACTGAAGGCTGGCGAACACAATCTGGCTATTTTTCAAGGGGAAAGTAATTCAAAAGAATACGAATTTTCCATTGAACCAACCGATTGTTCTGAGGACAACGGCAGCCATCTCACTAACGCCAAAACCATCAGGGAACCAATTGCCCAAAGAGATGTCAGAACTGATTCCGTAACACCCAGCGTTCTCACTAAAGAAACCAGAGTTACCGAAAATCATCAAGAAACGGAAAAGACATATGACCTCGACGTTAGAGGAGACACAGTTGGGCCCATAAAATTGACAAACGCAACAGGAAACTTGGTTGGCCCAAAATTGAAGTGCTTGTATACAAATGCACAAAGCCTTTTATCAAAACTTGATGAGTTAAAAATTTGCCTTGCCAAAGTATCTCCGAATGTGATAGCAGTAACCGAAACCTGGCTGTCAGGCAGTATTGGAGATAGCGAAATACCATTGTCTGGATACCAAATATATCGGAGGGACAGAGAAAACCGACAGGGTGGTGGAATAATTGTGTATGTGAAAGACGTGCTAATAGTGTCTGACAAGACGAGCAAGTTTGCGTGCAGCACGGAAGCCATATGGTTGAATATCAAGGCTCTTGGCTCTCCATGTCTAGATGTCCTCATTGTTTATCGGCCACCTAGGATAGACCGAGTCGTGGACACCCACTTGTTGGAACAATTAGAAAATTTCTCCAGTCGACCTAATGTCATGATTATGGGTGACTTAAACGCACCAGGAATTAGCTGGAGCACTGTTCAATCATCATGCCCGAAATCGACTTTTGATTATGTTTTTCTGCAAAAGACCTTGAAGGCAATCCTCACACAACATGTCCCTTTCCCCACCAGAACACGTGAAGGACACAGGGCTAACTGTCTTGACCTGGTTTTCACGAACACATCAGGCAGCATTGACGAGATTATTTCAATGCCTCCGCTCGGTCGTAGTGATCATGTGGTGCTTATGTGGGACTACTCCTTATTCTCCGTTGCGCCTGCTATAGAAAAAACGGCGTAACGTTTGGGGAGGAAACTTTCATCAGATGCGAGCAGATTTAACAGACATCAACTGGACCTCAATGTTTTCGAGCACCGTGAACGAAGATTGGGAACCCTTCCGAAATGTTCTTCTGCAACTTATGGACAACCACTGCCCGCTAACGAGTGTCCATCACAGCAAGCGTCCTGGGTGGCTAGACAGCAACTTAAAAAGGGAAATAAACAGGAAGCACAAGTTGTGGATAAAATATTGCGAGTCTAATCAAGTCACCTATTTTAATAAGTATAAAACACAGAGAAACAAAATGAGAAGCCTTATTCTTAAAACGCGAAGAGAATTTGAGAAGACTTTGCTGCAAAAGGCAACAGTTACCTCCGTAGATGTACAAGGAATAAACATCAAATATCGCTGATTAAAACTGCCGTGGGCATCGAAATTTCTGAAAACGGAAAAATCCGAGTACTTTTCACAGTTTTACCGCTCAGTCTTCACAAACGAGGCAAGGTTCCTTCGTCCCTCAGTGGATAACCCGCGTACTGCAAGCATAAGCCACATACTATTCTCAGAATTTCTGATCCAAAAGGAATTAAAAGAGCTAAAAGAGTCGAAATCCCCAGGACCAGACGAGCTTCCACCCAAGCTTCTGAAAGAACTCGCCAATGAACTTTCCGCACCTCTGTCAGTGCTCTTTCAAAAGTCTTTTGACTCCGGAAAACTTCCTTACGATTGGAAGCTGGCACATATAACTCCCTTGTACAAAAGCGGTAGCCGGGCGTCAGTGACAAACTACAGGCCCATAAGCTTGACATGCATCCTTGGCAAGATTTTGGAAAGGATCATCAAGAGCGAATTGGTGAAATTCCTAGAGACTCATAATTTGTTATCAAGCTGTCAACACGGGTTCAGAAAATGAAGATCATGCACAACGAATTTGCTGTATTCGCTCCAGAGGTGGATCCAAGCACTTGAAGATAGACACGCGGTTCACATTGCCTTCATTGACTTTCAAAAGGCCTTCGATACTGTGCCGCACGAGAGACTGCTGTACAAGCTAGAAATAATTGGAATCAGAGGTAACCTCCTCAAGTGGATGGAAAACTTCCTCGTGGGTCAGCGTCAGGTTGTGTGCATCGGCCAAGAGAGGTCAAGTTCTGCTGCGGTCGAGAGTGGGGTTCCTCAGGGTTCAGTACTAGGGCCAATACTGTTTTTAATATACGTGAACGATTGTGTCAGGAATCTCGACTGTGAAGCAGCAATGTTTGCCGATGACATTAAAATCTGGAATGTAATCCAGAGCCCTGCTGACGGAGATAAACTGCAGATCAACCTAACTCGGTTGGAGGAGTGGTCGAATCATTGGCTTTTGCGGTTCAACGTCGATAAGTGTACAATACTTCGCTTAGGCAGCCCATCTGGATCTGCCGAAAGTAGAAGTTACTTTCTAAACGCTGAAGCTTTAAAAGACGTGAAAACCCAAAAGGACCTTGGTGTGCTGACGACCACCACCTTAAAACCATCGTCTCACTGCTCGAAAGTGGCGAAGAGGGCAATTTCGGTGTAACATGCCATCAGACGAGCCTTTTTTGGATTTCGATGAAGATCTTTTCTCTAAGACTTTTAGAACATCCATTAGGCCGCATTTGGAATATGCTATGCACGCCTGGAAACCCTGGACAGTTCAAGATCAGAACTGCCTCGAAAGAGTACAGAGGAAAGCCACCAAAATGGTTAGAAGTCAAAGCTCCTTGCCATATCCAACCCACCTAATGAATCTTAATCTGTTCCCTTTGAGTTAAAGGCAAATGCGTGGTGATCTCCTGCAGACATTCCGCATTGTGAAGGGATTGGATTGTTGCCTGGAATTCTCGGACTTCTTTGAATTTGCCGCCACGACCCATCTCCGAAGTCACCCATTGAAACTGCGTGTCCAGCAGGCGAGACTGGATGTGCGCAAGTTCTCCTTCTCTGTCAGAGTGGTTAAACCATGGAATGCCCTTCCTGAAGACGTTGTGATGTCACCATCGCTGGAAAGCTTTAAAAGGAACCTTGACAGTTTTATGTTCCGCAACGAGCCTGAGCGATGAGGAATTTATCTTAACCCTCGAGAGTCGTGCACCACTTGTCATATTTTATGACCGCCTTTGTACCTTTGCAACCCACACGGTTTCTCTGTATACCGCACTTAATTTTACGTTACAAATAGGGTACTCAAAGGCCATGCCTATTTCCCTCAATGAATTGAATTGAATTGAATTTAATAAAGGAGAAAACTAAAAAATGGAAGGTATTTAAGGAAACAGGGTCAGCAGAACATCTCGAGGAATTTCGTCAACAACGAAACGCTGTCAAAAAATGAACCATCACGCAAGGAAGAACTATAAATAAAGAATTATCCAGCAGGCGGAAAATAAGCCTTAAATTTTATTTTATTATATAAATAGTCGATTTAAAAATAAGGACCCGGTTACAGTACTTATGAATGGGAATGGTGTTGAAATCATGGAAAATTGCGAGAAAGCCGAGCACTCGGGTCAGTTCTTTGCCTCTGTATTCACTATTTAACCTTAACTTCAGGTTCAACATGTCAAAAGTGCTGTTATAAACGCACTTCAAGAGGATCTCAACCGTCGTATCAACTGGCTTGATCATTGGCTCTTAAATTTTAACGTTGGGAAGTGTGTAGTTCTATGACTGCGTACCAGGTGGACCAGTGAGGAGGATGATTCCTACCAATACATTCTCAATGGGCAGCTCCTTTCAATTGTCGAGGACCAGAAGGACCTCGGTGTTCTAATAAACTCTTCACTCAAACTATGTTCGCAGTGCTTAAAGGCAGATAAACGTGCGACACAGGTCTTATTTGCGCTCATACGTGGATTTGTGCAGATTGATAAGGAACTATTCAGAAAATCCTACGGGGCATTTGTTTGATCTTACTTGAAATATGCCGTCCAGGCCCGGCATCCGTGGTTGGAGAAGTATTATCTACAGCTGGAATGAGTGCAGGTGAGCGCTACGAAGATGGTCAAGAATCTTAGTCATCTGTCTTACGAAGCCAGATAAGCTGAACTTGATTTGTTTCCTCTCAATTACAGGCAAGTTCACGGTGACCTCATCCAAAACTACCGGATTGTCAGAGGCCGCGAGTGTACCCTAGAATTTGCTGACTTCTTCGAATTGGTTAGTTGTGACAACCATCAGCCTCATCTAAGCATAGATGGTCATGACTTAAATGTGCCCGGGTTTAAAACGGATCTGGGCATATCATATTCTGGTAGTCTTAATCTGTCAGAGCACTGCGCCCTGATTGTCTCTAAAGCACGCCAAACCACTGGGTTTATTCTCAGAAATTTTAAAACCCTCAATATTAGGACCAGCCTTTATAAAATGTATGTCAGACCTAGTCTGGAATACTGCTCGTTTCTATTTAGCCTTCTGCACGCGAGTGAACGGAGGAAGATAGAATCTGTCCAGCACTTCTTTACTAAAAGAGTTATTACTTCAGAGCACAGAAACCTGTCCTACCAACAACGCTGTGAGCTTACAAGCCTCGACCCGTTGTGGCTTCGTAGATTACAGAAGGGACTATTTTTACTGTTCAAGCTTTTAAACGGTTTTACCTTTAACCCCCTTACATCCCTGAGGCAGCTCGACCACTGTCAGCGCACCAATCATAGAGATGTATTCTTATTTCTTCCTTTGGCACGCACCGTTAAATACCGTCAGTTTTTTTCGGTAAACGCTATAGCAATCTAGAATAAACTACCCAGAAGTATTAAAAATTCAGCAAAACTATCCTTTGTTTTACGAGAGCTGTCACTAGTTTTCTACATTCAGGACACCTTCCGCGAATTTTGGGTGCTGATTCTCTGGAAGCTCTTTTCCGTTCTGATGGCGTCCACGGACTCTGAATCCTATGCCGGACTTCATGCTGAAGGCAATATTGCTGGCTCTGCAGTCCGTAATCGGGTTATTCCTCAGTCTACAGCTAGCAGCCGCTCGCCGGCATACTTGCTGCTAGTACAGAAGACCAGATCCACAACACCGAAAGGATAAGTACTACACCGTGCACCTGTGTCAACACTTCCCTCTCCTAAACTTTAATCTGTTCAACAAGCTGCAGTTTTTTCTCCTGAAAATACTTTAAAGAACGATCAGGAGTTATTTTCACTGTCAGCTTGACCCCCTCCTGTATATATCCCTTTTGACCTTGCCTGTAAACTGGCAATAAATAAATAAATAAATTGGCTGCGACGGAAGATCTGTGGAGGAAGTTGGTCCACACGGACGTCCGTCGGAATGCCTTTTTGCAGAGGGTCATTGGAGCATGGAACGGACTCCCTGACGAGTTAGTCCTTTCAGAAACTATTGACACATTTTAAGGCAAACTAGGTACTCATTTTCTGAGAAACTTTTGTACATATAATGAAGATTGTGTCAGAAGCGGCAGCTTGCATCTGGCTCACACATATCGATAACCCTCGATTTTCAATTTGTCAGATTAATTACTGTAAACGTTTATTCTATGGACATTTTGCATGTGAAAAGGGAGCTCAAGGGTGAAAGCCTACTTTCCTAAATAAAGTGACTTAAAGTGACTTAACAGTGAAATCCGGGCACAGACATCCCGAAGGACCGATGATTACCTATGTCATATAATCGATATCACCGTTATCTGTATGTATATTCAAAAGCTTTTGGATGATGTTGCAGCTCCATCCTGTAAGAATGAACGGTATTGATAAAGCAAATATAAATGCAGTCTAGGTTTGAATGTGTCTGTCGTGTCCGACTGTATGACGTCCCCTGGGAGTCCGTTCCAGGCACCGACACCTCGCTGCAAATACAAGTGGCAGCAAACATCTAGGTGGGATAAAATTTCCTTGAAGTTTGAGAGAATTCCTACGCAGGTTATTATTGTGTCCAATGAAAAAATTCTTCGACGCGTAGAGCACACTCCTGATTCCTTAGAAGCCGATATGCCTGTATGACATCGCCTGTCGTCCAAGCAGGCATTCAGTTTTCTAAATGCTGCTTAGCCAATGTACCAATGAATCATGCAAAAAATCTGGATAAATTCAAAAAAGTTGACACAATCGCTGAAACAAGATGTTTATTCCCCTTACGTTTTGGATTCCTACTTGAACCCATCTTCAGAGACAGGTGGTCCACGAATGCACGACCGATGCTCATTGACTTTTGAACGACTGCTTTCGGTGAACAAAATATTCGAAGTTATAGATATACCTAGATCTTCGTTAGTATATACTTCTTTTAATCCCACTTATACATTACGACTATTTGGGAAAACAGCCTTAACAATATCCTAAACGTACGTCTACAAATTTCGATAACTTACGACCGAAGAAAACGGTCAAACCACAAAACCACGTTAGAAAATGTTTCTGGTAGCTTCTGTGGGTCTGCAGCACAGCTTATTATTTTCAAGTTATCTATCACATTCGCAAACATGATGGCAACAGAAAACTGTGTGTTGCAATGGAGATTTATGAAAAATAGCAATTATTTGTTCGATAAAATGTGCTAAAAATACAATTCACTTGCTAATAATTTTCTTAGTCGACACAAGGTTGCCAAATGAGGTGCCTACGGATCTGAGAAACTCTGATCTCTGGGCCACTGGAACCCCGCTGCCATCGTGACAGAACAAACCAATCGTTGCAGATTCTGGAATTGCGGCCAAGTTGAACGGTTTACTGACAAAGCATGCGTGGTGTTCCGGTTGTTGTTTTAAGTACTTTAACGTTATTTTCGTTTGATCACCTCTGTTAGATCCCAACACTAAACGTGAACATGGCCGGGATGTCCAAATTGGCAATATTCAGGCAGGCAAAACCGTCGCAGATGTCATCCGCACATGTCTTGGCCCGCGAGCTATGTTAAAAATGCTCATGGACCCTATGGGCGGTATAGTGATGACCAATGATGGAAATGCAATCCTACGCGAGGTATTTTATTCAATTGATTAAGCTCACATATTAGATAACGGTTGAACATCCTGCTGCTAAGTCGATGATTGAGATAGCCCGAACTCAAGACGAAGAAGTTGGAGACGGCACCACTTCCGTCATTATTCTAGGTAAGTCGTGTGAAATTAGCGCATAAAATAGCTGGCGAGATGCTGTCCGTTGCCGAGCCTTGCTTGGAGAAACAAATTCATCCTACAAGGGTGATTTCTGCTTTTCGCCAAGCACTTGAAGATATACTGACAGCAATAGATACAAAATTCAGGTAGCCGATATATCAGTTTCTTATCTGTTATTTAGTATTCCCATTGACGTAAACGATCACGCATCGATGGTTAGCTTAGTTAAAAGCTGTGTGGGAACTAAGATAATTAGCAAATGGTGAGTTTTTTAAGTACATTGCGCTATCTTCAGGATGGATCTCGCTTGCAAATTGGCGATCGAATCTGTTAAACGCGTGACAATTTTGGAAAACGGAAGAAAAGAAATTGACATCAAACGTTACGCCAAAATCGAGAAGGTATTTTGTTATTGTTCTATTTCCCTCTTAGATTCCGGGAGGTTCTATTGAAGACTCGACTGTACTGGATGGAGTCATGTTTAATAAAGACATCCTACATCCGAAAATGAAAAGACGCATCGAAAATCCTCGCATTTTACTCTTAGATTGCAGTCTGGAGTACAAAAAAGGAGAGAGTCAGACAGCCATGGAAATATCTGGCGAGAAAGACTTCACGTATGCCTGTTTTCTCATACCTTCATGATAATACTTTAGACGTGCCCTCGAGATTGAAGAGGAATACATTAGCAAGATATGTGAAGATATAATTAGACATAAACCCACCGTCGTTATAACAGAAAAAGGCGTTAGTGATCTAGCTCAGCACTTCTTGGTCAAGGCGGGCATTTCGGTCATTCGACGCCTTCGGAAAACGGATTGCCTCCGGATCGGCCGTTGTTGTGGTGCCACAATTGTCAGCAGAACCGAAGAGATAAAGGAGGAGGACATTGGTACGGAAGCCGGTCTTTTCGAGGTGAAGTTAATCGGTGACGAGTATTTCACTTTCATTACTGGCTGCAAGGTACTAAACTTTCAGTCACATACCCATTTTATTCAGAACCCCAAAGCTTGTAGTATAGTCCTAAGAGGTGCAAGTAAAGATGTTCTCAACGAAATCGAAAGAAATCTGAATGACGCCATGTCAGTCGTTCGGAGTGTTGGCATGGAGCAGCGCCTTGTGCCTGGTGGGGGAGCCTTAGAAATGGCCCTCGCACAGGAACTTAGCCAGAAGGCAAAAACCTCCGTGTCAGGAATTCAGCAGGTTGCCTATCTGGCTGTAGCTCAGGCACTGGAGGTTATTCCTCGAACACTTGCTCAAAATTGTGGAGCCAATGTTCTCAGACAAATAACCGAACTGCGGGCGTATCACGCTATTGACCCGGCCAAGAATTGGACAATGGGTATCGATGGCGAAACTGGCCAGCTGGTTGATATGAAGACGCTGGGTGTCTGGGATCCAGTTGCCGTCAAGTCACAAACCTTTAAAACGGCTATAGAGGTAAGTATCGAGTCTAGTATTTACTAGTCCTCCCTAGACCGCCATTTTGCTTCTAAGGATTGACGATATTGTGTCGGGAACGAAAAAGGCTTCGGATGCTGATTCAAAGAAGCCCAGTCAAGGCGACAACCTCCCTTAGACTTTTTAACAAAATTGTTTTTGGAACGCTCCAATAAAGCATGTGCATTTATTTCCCGTTTCCTTTCAAAATTGACAAGTGATATTCCGTGATTCTAACCTTTGACTTTCCAATGGACTATACTTAAAGGCATAGTTGCTGCTCAGTCCTTAATGTACAATTAACCGTCTTGTGACTGGTCAGCTTACACAGAGTACCATGAAGCATTGTAAATTTGATCTTTTCCAAGGCGTATCTTCTTAGTTTCTTATCAAGTTTGAAAAACTCGGTGAGTGCGTAATGTCACTTCGTTATTTTTGGTCTAATTCCAATTTACCTGCGGACTGCTTCCGTGTGATCTTGCACTAGTAAAAACATTCATTATTACTTATGAAACTGACTGCATGTTGCGAATTTGCGTCAAGGTGAATCATTGTCTATTGCTGTCGCTGCAGACTTCCGAGCAAAGGTGGTTCATTCTGTACAATTACGGAGCAGAGATGCGCTCTAGGTCGGCTTCCAGCCCCTCCACCCATGTCTTATGTTCTACAGCTCCAGATCATAACTATCTACGCTGATTAGAGGGTTATCTCCGACAGCATAATCATTGATTGTCTTTATCCTAAGGGTTTCATTAAAATGTCTCTGATTAAATTCGCACCTGCTGGGAAAGTTTCAGGGTAGCCCTCACACACGCGTCTTAAGCGTAATCCCAATTCAGTATTCAGCGTTCAAATGACCTGGTTTTTAGGAGGGTTGTGAATTGAAATAAACCAGAACGTGACACCAAGTGAATAACTCGCCAGTTGCGTGAACTTTGGTCCATGCTCTGTGGTAGTGAACTTCAGTCGAATATATCCGGCCCACTGGAATGCCAACATGCAAAATGATCACTTACATAATCCAGACTGGCAGCGTTCAGAACAGAGTCCGTGCAGTGCGGGTGTTAGCAGTTGTGGTCTTCGATGGTTTGACGAAGCTAGAACTATTAATCGGCATAGTCTTTGTCGGTTCCACTCTATCAACATATGCTGCATGTCGCT